>LR754933.1:0-13910 GCA_902729485.2 Mus minutoides | reverse complement strand
CTACTCCTATTATCCTTAAGTTTGGTCTTCTCATTGTGTCCTGGATTTCCTGGATATTTTGTGTTAGAATCTTTTTGCATTTAGCATTTTCTTTGATTGTCTTGTCTATGCTCCCTATAGAATCTTCTGTGCCTGAGATTCTCTCTTCTATCTCTTGTATTCTGTTGCTGATGCTCATATCTATGGTTCCTGATTTTTTCCCTATGGTTTCTATCTTCAGGGTTATCTCCTTTTGGTTTTTCTTAATTGTTTCTACTTCCATTTTCAGGTCCTGGATGGTTTTGTTCCATTCCATCACCTGTTTGGTATTGTTTTTCTGTAACTCTCTAAGTTTTTCCTCTTTAAATGCTTCTAGTTGTTTATCTGTGTTTTCCTGTAACTCTCTAAGTTTTTCCTCTTTAAATGCTTCTAGTTGTTTATCTGTGTTTTCCTGTAATTCCTTCTTATAGTCCTCCATCATCATCATGACCAGTGACTTTATATCTATGTCCTGCTTTTCTGGTGTGCTGTTGTATCTAGGACTTGATGTGGTGGGTGAGTTTGGGTCTGGTGATGCCAAGTACCCTTGGATTCTGTTGCTTCTGTTCTTATGCTTGCCTCCTGCCATCTCTGCCCGAGGAGACCTGGCGTTGGTGCAGACCAGAAAGGACCTGCTGTTCTGCCCTGGGCCTTTATCAATCTCCTGGCTCATGTCTCAAGTTCCAGGAGATTGGGCTGGAACAGAGGCTGTGTTCCCCTGCTCACCTCAGGTCCCAAGATAGCTTGTGGAGTCCCGAAAGAGCCTAGGAGAGTGCACAGCACCTGTGGCCTGAGACCTGAGCTGGTGCTGGGCGGGCCAGACCAGACCAGAAGGGAGGAGCTGTTCTGCCCTGGGCCACTATCAATCTCCTGGCTATTGTCTCAGGTACCACAAGATTGGGCTAGAACAGAGGCTTTGTCTCCCTGCTCACTTGAGGTCCCCAGATAGCTTGGACGGTCCCGAAGGAGCCTAAGAGAGTGCACAGCGCCTGAGGCCCGAGCCCTGGGCTCCTGATGTGATCTTAAAGTCCTGGAGTTGCTGGGCTCAGAGGAAAATGGTGGGGTGGAGGTTGCTCTGGCTGGGAGAGGCCCAGCCTCCGGTGGGGCGGAGTTCTCAGATCCTGCCCCTGTAGGCAACTGCTGACCCACTGCTCCCAACACCACCTCTGTACTGCACTCACAGGTAACCCCGATGGGATCTTAAAGTCCTGGGGTGTGTGAAGCTCAGGACAGGCCCTAGCTGTGTCAGCTGGGCTCAGAGGAAAGATGGTGGGGTGGGGGGGGTGCTCTGGCTGGGAGAGGCCCAGCCTCTGGTGGGGCGGAGTTCTCGGATCCTGCCCCTGGGGGCAACTGCTTACCCACTGCTCCCAACACCACCTCTGTACTGCACTGCACTCACGAGTAACCCCGATGGGATCTTAAAGTCCTGGGGTGTGTGAAGCTCAGGACAGGCCCTAGCTGCGTCCGTCCGCTGGGCTCAGAGCAATAAATGTTTTTTAAAATAAATAAATAATAAATAAAAGCTTTTCTCATATCACTTAATCCCTCTAATAGCTGAGCTTTATATTATTATAATTAGATTCACTTGTTGACTTTTAGGGTTTTTCAATAATTAAGATCATCTTTTGGTTGTATAGAATAGTTCCCAGAGCAGGAAATACCAGAAAACCCCTTTGCTTCACTCTTTAAAGCATTGTGCCAGTCTGTCCAGTGTCACAAAGCTCTTTGTCATTGATAAAATTAATCAGTTCGAATGTTCATTTCTAACAGCTCTTTCTCCCTTGACTTATTGAGCCCACGAGGCCCCCTGGGTACTACTCTTGAGTTTTGCTTAGTGATGGCAAGCACTTCAAAAGTCTACTTTGCCCTGTGTACAGCATCCATATATCCTGCCTGAAACAAGCTTTCTGGGATCTGTCTTTATGTCCCATTCCACCCCCCCCCCCGCCCGCAGCGTATGTATCAGAAAGTCTGCTTTTTTTGAGAGAAGTCAGAAAACGTACTGTTCCATCCCAGTGATGAGAGGCAGACCTCCCATTAAAAGAAAGGCTGAGGAGGTTGGCACATAAAAGGGAATTGCAGCTGCTTAGTCGAGGGCCGCTGGAAAAAAAAAGATGCAGCCCACGAACGCTTTCTGGCTGCGGGCCCGCAGCATTTTCAACCGATGGCGAAATGGAGAGATTTTCATCACCTCGGAGACTTTGCGTTTTTAGTATCGTGTTGTTCTGATAGGGCAAGCAGAGTGAGATTACACAGGTCGGCCCTGCTATCACAGCTTATGCTCATGCACATGATCAGAGCAAGACAGCCTTCTGCTCGATGATACAATGAAAGTAAAAACTGAGCGAGGGTTTGGAAATATTTCTCTTCTCAAGGCTCCCCGCCCCCCCTTCCCCCCCCCCCCGCCCCACCCCTACCTTACCAACCCCCTGATTTTCTTTCCTTTGTGTTTTTCTGGAGGCACCCCTACCTTACCAACCCCCTGATTTTCTTTCCTTTGTGTTTTTCTGGAGACACTGAAAGTGCTTTGGGTGGACTAAAACTGTAGAAAGTTGTTTATGTCTTGTCTTAATTGTTTGCCCAATGGCTTAACACACTACATATGAGTTCTTTGTGGACACCTGCTGTTGCTGGTGTCTTCTATGGCACGAATCAGCAACTGAGAACACTTTAATCTTGTCTGTCTACCAACTCCATATTCTTGGCAGAACAAACTTTTCCTGGCTCCAGGCTGAGAGTGACATATGTCACAATTGTTCTCACTTAGCTGGCTTTCCCTAACCAATGGGGACCAGAAAAAATCAACTGCCCCTTTACTTGGAAAATGGTAAGCATGGGTAGGTACTAATAATAGCATTAAGTGAGTAAGTTTCACCACACATCAGCATAAATCCAAATGGTACAGAACTCAAATGGGCATACAAAGCCCTCAAGTTTGCAACCAACCACATACACTCCCCAAATCAAACACTTCCTCTCCTGAAGTCCATTTCTTGTTTCTATGAAGCAGCTAAGGCTCTCCCAAAGAGCTGCTCTGCCTGTAGAATTTCTTATTTCCCTCCTGTTCTATATGTCACACTGTCAGCTTGAGTCTGTAGGCAGAGTCTGGATTCCCAGCCCTTTGAACAGATACCTTCTTCCGTATGCCAGACTTAATTTGCTTCGCCTCTGAACACACACTGTAATAACAGTGAAAGGCATTTGGAGCTGTCCTGTGCAGCTGGCTACACTTCATGAGTTCATAGTCTCTTGGTTCTCTGGACTTGTCACGGTCCTTCTTCTTTCCCCTCAGACCACTCAGGGACCTGGCTATCTAGTATCCAAAAGGAAATGCCAGCTTGAGGGATAACTGGGCAGGTATTGGTATCTCATGACTCCAGCATTCATTAATTCTATTCTAACAGTCTTCTAGGTTTCGTGTAATTCCATTTCTGCCTGATATCATATTCTTTCTCCCTGGACACCTTTATTGAATGTTTCTTGAATATGGCAATGAATTCTTTCAGTTGTTATTTGTCTGATAAAGTCTTTATTTTCTACATTATTGTTTTGAATTATAAACCTCGAACATATATAATTTTTCAGGAAACAGAATACTGGGTTGACATTTTATTTCTTTCAGCGATTTTAAGACATTAGCCTCTGTTTTCTGTAATGAGAAATCTATTGTAAACTTTCTTTGGCCCCTTTTATAATTAATGAAGGATATAAAGAGCCTGTAATTTTATCATGTTGACAAGCCAAAAATTTAGTCTGTCACAGTTTCACAAAAACTGGCAGCAGACAAAAGACTCCGGAGTCAGAAAAAATAACTACTTCTCATGGCCTGGCAAGTGAGAAAGCCTGGCTCATTTACCTCTTTCTCTCCCTCCTCCTTCCAGCACTTAGAAGGCTGATGTCACTTCATCTACATGGATCATATTGTAGGATGATGGCCTTAAAGAATTTAGATTTTTTATAACGAACAATGTGTGTTAGCCCTTGCTGTCAAGACACTGTATCTTACAAGGCTATAAACAAGCCCACTGTTTGCTCTGAAGAAAATTACTGTTTCTACCACTTGATGTCATTTCATGGCAAACATTTTTGAAAAGATAATGTAAAATGAGGGTAACCAGTACTTGACTTGGTAGACAGTTCTCTTGACAGAAACATGTTTTGTTTTGTTTTCCTCTTCCTTTTGTTTGTATATATGTATTTTTTTTTAAAATTTGGCTACCTTCTGGGTTTTCCAATTGAAAAGAAAAACATTATCCTTTAGGTTGGCATACAAAATTTTGCGCTTCATTATGGTTTCATCATATGTATAGGTCATCGGACTCTGTCCCCATCCACAACTACCCACCCTCTTGCTCTTCTGCTTCCAGCTGGTTCTCTTCTGCTTAGGTCCCGCTTTCCCATCACACAGCTTTTGTTTTAATAGTTCAGATTTGCAACGCATGGGTTTGTATGCCTGTTGGAGTGTTTTCTGCTCCGCTTGGATTTGAGTTTAGGTGTTTTTCACTGGTTTGTGACATTCTTGGCTATTATTTCTTCAGGCATTTCTTTCTCTTGTTCTTACAGGTGTAGTTTTCTGATATTCCAATTAGACATATGCTAGACCATATGGTCATATCTCACAGCTAGTGGATGTAATCTTTCCCTTTGTGTTTTATCCTTTGGAATTTCTGGTGATTGCATTAAGGTCGCTGATTGCTTCCTGGATTGTATTGGGTGTGATGAAGTAGCTTCTAATGATTTGGGTCTCATGTGTTGAATGCCTGGTCCCTTTGACAGCAATATTCAGGGATGGGAGCCAGTAAAAGGTCATTGGATTATGAGGGCTAAGATCTCATTAGAGTTGACATCATGATGAGGCACCCAGAGCTAAGATCTCATTAGAGTTGACATCATGATGAGGCACCCAGACCTGAGATCTAGCTTTGGAAATAGGTCACTGAGGGCTCTGTCTTTGAAGGGGTGTCAATCATTTCCTGGGATCCTTCCTGTGTTTCTGCTTCTCAGCAGCCAGGAGTGAGTAGTTTTCACTACCACAAACTCCCATGATAGAGTCTGATGTTTGTCTCATTAAGGCCAAGAGACCAGGACACCAAGTGACCATGGACTCACGGCTCAGAACTCAGGGTCTGAACACCCCTCCCTTGATTTGTTTGTTCCAGGTATCTATCTCACAGTGATAAGAAGTTAACTCACAGGCCAGAATGTCTTCTTGATCTTTGGGATTTGAACTTGGTTATTACAGCTTCTAGCTCACGCTGAAATTACCCATCTGTTCTATCATGTGGTCTATCTCTTCTGTTATGGACTTCAACATTTAATTCATAGCAGTTTTAAATTCTCCATTAGATACTTCTGCATCATAGTTGAATCTTGTCAGACAGCTTGTCTCATTCTTTGGAGTGTAGTTTTTCCCCTCAGCTTTTTATGTGCCTTGTAATTTTTTTTCCTTGAGAATCAGACGCTTTGTGGGGGCAGTAAAGACTGAGCTGGGCAGTTTTTATGCTTGGGAGCAAGTACCCTTTTCTTTTAGGCCTTTAGTGTGGGTATTTCTGTCCACCTAGTGAGGAGTTGGATTGGGTTTCAAATTGGTAGTTGCTATGGTTACCCTCAGTGCTGACATTCCTTAAACTCCTCTATCAATTCCTGTGTGTAAGTGTGAGGTTTTCCAGGATTTCCCCTTAAAGTCCGGTCTGCCCTTCCTTTCGTGCCCTTTCTCCATGTCCCTTGTAACTAAGTCCTCTAGCAGTCTTCCCTTCTGACCTGTTAACTACTCAGAGCTTGTTGATTTGGTGGTGGTGGATTTGAGGGACGCTTGTCTTCTGGTGTTCTGATTAAATCAATGGTAGGTAATACACAAGGGCGTTTTCATACAAGTCCGTGTTGTACTCAATGAAGCATGTTATTCCCATCCTTTCCCACTTATCATCATCCTCATTTCCCATTCACTGGACAGGTTGCTTCTACCATCACACCATAGACACATACAGGATTTTATATACTTATATAAAATATAAAGTCATTTGTCATGACTTCTTGAGAAAAAGCCTCTGTGTATCTTAGGCTGGCTTCAAACTCTAGGTTTATAAGTGTGGGACAGAAACTCAGCTCAAGCTTCAGTTTTGATCTGTGTCCCAGACTTTCAGAAATGTGGCCTTCATAAGTATCCTCCCCACCCTCCACTTGCGCTGTATTTGATCCTGGTATGTTTTTCCTGCCTCTGTTTTTTTTTTTTTTTCTCTTCTTCTAGATGAAAGAGGGCTTCATCAGTACCCTAAGAGTGATGTTTTATTTTCTATTGACTTTCTGTACTGCTAATTCCATAGGGTGATTTGGCAGTCACCTGGATGGACTTTCATGTTCTTCCTGTTGTGGCTGCTGCCATCTTCTTTTAGATCTGAAATGTGAGAATCCCCTATGCCCACGCTGGCATTTCCCTAATGATCATATGGTGGGATGTATGGAAATTGTACACTCCTCATCTACATGTGCAAAGGTTCTTCAACGCAGTCTCACCAACCATTGCTTGGCTTTTATTAATTGCCTTATTTTTTTTTTGTAGCTGAATTCTAATTCTTATCTGGATGCACTAGCCTCAGCCAAGCTCATGTCTTTGTCTCATCTCTCTCCACAGGCACGTACTCTCTTCATATATCAAATAAATTGATTGTTTTGGAACTTCAGCTCTTGAACATGCCTTCCTGAACCAATACATATTCTTGCATGCAGTGATGTGCTGGTGCTGTAATTTCTGGTAGATCAGAAAGAATGATCTTTGGGGACAGGACAGAGAAAGATTGGTCCACTTCAGGGGGACAAGGCAGCCTGGAAGGAACTAAGACTTTTGGAGGTTGTGCTTCAAGTGTTTTTGAGATCTCAATGAATTGTTGGCCTTGAAATGGCCTTGAAATGGCCTCTCTCAGGGTTATCCAGTTCCTAGAAATGGTAAAGGGAGTGCTTGCAAGCTTGTCTTTTGTTTGCAAGCGGAACAACCTAGGAGTCTTGAGACCATACCATTGTTGAGAAACCTGGATCACCTTCTACAGTCTTAATCATACCAAGGGCAGGAACTGCAGCGCTAGGATGTTTACGGTAGTTCAGTTCTCACTCTAGGTAACTAACGCTACCCTGTCTTTTATGTAGTAACCACAACAAAGACCCTTGCCCATGCTCTGTCCCCTTGTTCTTTCTACTGCCTGGAGTGTCTCTACTATTTCTCAATGTGATTTGTTTTTCTTGTAAGGTTGAAGAATTTGAGTAATTTATTTTTTATATGGTAGGTCAGAGCTATGAGAATGCTTCATTTAGTAGTTAAGTAAAAGTAGAATTGCATTTTATGAATCCTGGGACTCACCCAGATCCACTCTATCATGGTGCATTGATGTAAGCCGTCATAAAAGTGGTCCAGATTTAAGGCTTTCAGGATAGTTAGCTGTCTTAGTGTAAATCTAGCATCAAACTTTAGGGTAATATGGGCAATGTCTAAAACACCTCCCTAATTGCTCTACGTTATTTACTTGAGGGAATAGGCATATTTAGACTAAAAAACATTATCGATCAGTTCCTAGGTTTTGCAAGCTTTAATATATGTGAGAGAAGTGGAAGTGAGGTCAGATTACGTGATAGCTAAAGGTAGATTTGATAAGTTTAGATAAGAAAAGAAAGCTAGGTTAGATAAAAGAAAGATTAGATTAGGTTCATGGAGGTGAAGTTATAAAGTACAAATTTAATGGAAAATTTAAGTTCCCTTTTAAGAAGGAGATCAAATATGCCCATCCAGGCTTTCCTTTGAAAGTATTAATGTGGAAAGATTAAAATACATACAAGTCTCATAGTAGGCTGATCGGATATTTATTTATTCACTTTGTGCTTTGACACATTACGCAGCTTTTCATTCTGTAGCGCCTTCTGACCTGGAATTCACTACAGAGTTCTGTTGGATCATTAATTTGTGATTCTCCTGCCTCAGCCTTCAAGAGTTCAGAGATTAAAGGAATGGGCTACCAGGCCTGGGGGCTGTTAAAAGCTAAAAAGCAGTAACTGAAAGAAACAGGAAGGCTTACCGTGGTAATAAAGGTTTGAACTAGACTTAGATCATTGTTATTCTAAAGTGGATGCTTCTCTCACCAGCACCTCATAGGCGAGAAAAAGGCTACTTCTCTTTAAAAACATAAATCTAATTGAGTACTACCTTTCAATTCTATTCTTTAAAGTTTTGGTTATATTATCATTACTGTGAGTATGTGTTTGATATGTGTGCATGTGATTGCATGTGCCATGACATGCATGTGGAGGTCAAAGGACAATTTTGTGGAGCTGCTTCTTGCCATCTACCTTTACACGGGTTCTGGGAATGCAATCCAGGTCATCAGGCTTTTGTAGTAATTGCCTTTATAATGGAGCCATTTCAATGGCAGAGCTTTTAACTCCAGTAGATAGGAGGGGGTAGATCTTTTTTGTTCAGTCCTTTCTCCAAAGCTGGGGTGTACCTGATTTTGAATGAGTCTCGCAGGCTATTTCTGACCTTCAGAGAAAGGCTTCCAAGTATTCCCGAAACATTCTCTACATATGTGTTCATGTATGTACCGTGGCTTCTATTCTGGATCTGTTGAAATGGTGCCATTTGTCCTGGCTGCAGCTGAGTGTCCACGTCACTTGTGTGCATTCTAGGCAGAGGTGTGGAATAGCAGCTGGAGGTTTGCGTTTACTTTTCCCTGGGGACTTGGCAGTGGAGCTTTATGTTGGAACGATGGGCACTTGTCATTTGAGTTCCCCAATAACTTCATAGTGTGGCCATCACGAGCCTAATGCAGAAATACGTTGCTATTGCCTTATGTTTTAAAATTGTGGGGGGTTAGTTTGCTGTCGAAAGAAAATGAAGTTTATAATGGCAAATATATTGAGGTAGTCTGTGAAAGATCTGGGGAAGTAAGATTATATATAATCTTACTTTAGCAGAAGGGACTGACAGAAGTGTCTATTTCTAGCTCAATAAAAATCCAAATTATAAGTTATTGCTAGATAACCCAGAATTGTAAGTAGTTGGTAGTTAAAAATCTGCCAGGTATCCGGGCATAGTGGCACACTCCTTTAATCCCAGCACTTGGGAGGCAGAGGCAGGCAGATTTCTGAGTTTGAGGCTAGCCTGGTCTACAAAGTGAGTTCCAGGACAGCCAGGTCTATACAGAGAAACCCTGTCTCGAGAAAAAAAAATCTGTCAGGTATTCTATGGTTCTGTCTGAGACCTTGGATTTTGTCAACAAATCTCAAGGAGCCACAAATGTCTGGTTTTGTTGCTTCAGATTTTCTGTTGCCATATTGGGTAGAGAGTTGGAGATCATCACTGTAAAGAGCAGACTGAGATTTGGAACCGGCGGTGGTCCTCTGATTGTGCCACTAGCAGAGAAATTGTCCCATCCTCAGGAATAACATGTTTATTAAGTCAGCCTTTTGTTGTTGTCATTGTTATTACAGGAATGGGAATTAATACTTGTTTGGTGAGCTTATTAAAATGACTCTCACATTCTGCATCTCATCCAGAGCTTTTATTTCTGCTGCAAGTCTGAAGCTTGGCGGAGTTGAACAAGAGAAAAGATGGGAAAGGTAGCTTCCTTTCCCCACCGATTGCTCTCCATAAGTCCACTTTTCATGCTTCTTATACTATGAAGAAATGATTCAGAATGTAAGTACATTCTTATTTTGCAAATTGGCACTACTGTGAAATTTTATATTTTAATGATCTTCTCTGGGAGTCCCCCAAAGGGGTCAGTGCCAGTTTTATTAAAACAACCTCTTTTTGGTGCAGGAGATTTAGCTCAGGGTGGGGTGGGGTAGGGTAATGTGCATAAGGTTTGGTTTCCATTCAAGACTCAAACGAAACAAAACAAACAAAAGAAAATAGAAAAGAGGGCTAGAGAGGTGATTCAGCACTGGCTGCTCTTCTGAAGGTCCTGAGTTCAAGTCCCAGCAACCACATGGTGGCTCACAACCATCTGTAATGAGATCTGATGACCTTGTCTGGTGCATCTGAAGACAGCTACAGTGTACTTACATATAATAAACAAATAAATAAATCTTTAAAAAGATAGAAAAGAACTTTTTCCCCACAAAGGTAATCTGTGTGTGTGTGTGTGTGTGTGTGTGTGTGTGTGTGTGTGTGTGCATGCTCGAACATGCATGATCATATGTATGTACACACACACACACACACACACACACACACACACACACACACACACACTTTGAGACAAGATCTCACGCAGACAAGGATAGTCTTAAACGTTGTAAATAGCTTAAGACCACTATAACCTCCTGGTCTTTCTGCCCCATCTCCCAGGTGTTGGGATTATAGGCATGCCCTGTGCCTTGTACATATTAGCAAGTGTTCTACCAACTGAGTTATATCTCTACCTCCCTAATGGGTCTTCTGAATTGGTTTTGAATAAAGCCGGGCATTGTCAGTGTCTTTTAATAAACTTTCATTAACACTTCTCTATTTTCGTACTTTGACAATGTAAACCAGACTTTGTCAAATGTAGACAAATATCCAAATGTATATGCCACATAATCATGTGGGAAAACAGCTGGGCTGTTGATGAAATCCTTTAGCAATAATGCCTTCTGCTTTACGGTGTAAGGTGACAATACTCCTAATACATTTGAGCTCAGGTAGATCAAAGGAAACTTTCTATTAGTTCTTTTGTACTGTCCTCTGTGGTAATATTTCTTTTTGACATACGATTGGTTAGCATTTGAATATGCTCGGTTTGTATAGTGCTACATGGAGAAGTCATTCCTTGTAAAGAGAGGCATGTATTATATTAATATTTGCTCAGAAAGCACATAGACATAAGATGTTACAAAAATATTCTCAGAATTCTTAAGGCAACATATATCTTCATACACTCTATGCATATGCGATACTTGACACTAAGGATGCAATGATAATAATATTTGTTTTCTGATGCAAAAGGCTGGTACTGCTACTTTTGGTGTTGGTGAGTAAATAAATCAACACTAGTGAATCCAAAAATCATTCTCCAGGCAGGGATTCTGCTAAACTAATCACCGGAGAGAACAAACAAACACACCACCAAGAGTAATTAGGAGACTGAGAAATTGTGTGGCTACATGGGGTTACTTGTAAGGGAAGCAGCTAAGGAAGAAACTATTCATGACAGCTCACCCATGATTAAGCTTGGGAGACAGCTCAAAGCTCCAGCCTGGTGCAATTAGATCAAACAAGGTGCTATTTGTATTCATTTCTGAAAGACAATTGAGTTTATAGTGAAATATCTGTGTAATATATTCTGGGCTATGAGATCACGGGCATGCTGGATGTCTGCAAAGACTGAATTGTGATACTCCATTATAGATCTTAGCAGCACTTTAAATAGTAATATAAATTCGGAATAGAACAAAATGAGGTAGAAGAGGTAGACAATGACTTATAGTATGAATGGGTGGGTAAAATTTAAGACCCTCCCAACAAATCAGGGAAATATCCTGCAGAAGGTGCCAGGATGCAGACTGTGGTAGTGGTTAATCAGTACCCCTTCCCAGCTCTGCCAAAGGCAGTTCTCTCCTCTTTAGTCCTCCTGGTTTAATTTATTTAGCTAGTTTTACATTAATGCACTCAACTGTATCTTGTGGTAATATATTCACATTCTCAATGCAACACATGAATCCTGCAGAATTTTAAGCATACATGGAACACTATGGAGTTGGTTCTCACTCAGATAACAAACAGTTTCTCTCACGATGCAGAGTGAAGGCGATTATCTCTGTTTGCCATCCTTTTGGGGGAATTTGAAGAGCAGAACAACTGACAATACCACGAAGCTCACTTTATCTGTGAAGCAGTCTCTAGGAGGATTACAGCTGTGAGCGGGTGCACACAGGCTCATTTCGTGTTGCAGGGTCTACTGGGCTAGGGTCGTGGTCTTGGCTGGTGGGTCAATTCACTGGGCAAAGGCTTGTTTCAGAAAAAAGGGAGCAGAACCAGACATTTCAGCTTCTGCAGCAATAATTGGGTACACGGAACAGATGCTTCCACAGTCTTATCTGTCTTCTGAGCACTTGGAAAGGTCTGTGGAAAAATTTCCAAAGTACAGGAACTGTGGGGTCTGAGGAGGAATTAAAATCCTAGCTAGATTTCAGTCCTCCAACACATGAAAATCTCATGTTGTTTCAAGGTAATTGAGGAGAAAGTAATGGACATTGGTGAAGAATGTACTGCGAAACCAGACCAATGTGGATCCCAGAGTAACTGAGGAATTTGGCAGACTTCTGGATCTGTGTTGAATCTCTATTGTAAAATACTAATTGAGAAGATACCAACCTGAACACTTTAGTTTTACAACCAAGTGTCTGCAAATATACACAACAAAAGTCTGTTTGACTGTGAAGTGTTCCCGCTCGGACAAATGTGATGCCCATCTTTATGGATGCTCATTCTGAAGAGGAGTAAAAAGTTATCATTTCTCTCAGATCATGGGTATGCTAGTGGCTGTGTGAGAGTGAAGCTGTAATGTTTTCTCTTTAGCATTCTTTACTCAGTCTAAGTAGAGAGTTTGCTGAAGTCTTGACAGAGTCAGTCACAAGTCTGTATCTTGAAGCAGTGTGTGTGTGTGTGTGTGTGTGTGTGTGTGTGTGTGAGAGAGAGAGAGAGAGAGAGAGAGAGTAAGAGAGAAGTAGATAGGGAAGTAGATAGATAGATAGATGATAGATAGAGAACATAGACCATACACGGATAGTCTTTTTTATATGTGTATTCTGAGACTTGCCTGTAATGCAGACAACTATACATGAGAGTCAGCAGGATATATAGAATAATGTTGGGGTGCTCAGAGTATCTCAGGAAGTGTGTCTCTCATCGTACAGCTGGAATGCGTTTGGGTGAGGCCAGTGACTGACTCTCAGTCCCTCATTAGAGTGTGGTTATTACTCCTGGAGATTGCCCGGAATGATTTTTTTTTGTTTGTTTTTTAAAAGTTAAGAGGCCTTTCTTTGCAGGGAAGCATTTTCTGCGCACAGGCAGTTGGCATTGTGTAAGAATGATCACAAATACAAATTGATTTGTAAATTAACTCTTCCACACTGAAATTTATACCTAAAGTACTCATTTAAACCAATATTGACTTTAAAAGAAATGTATAAACAATAAAATAACCAATGTTGGTAAGGGATTGTGTAATGTTGCTGACCTGTCCTAACCAGGGCTTACTCTTTCGGTCTCTCAATGTCTAATATCATGAGTGAACACAAGTAAATATTTTGTGCATTGGTAATTTTTTTTTCTTAAATATCTAAGACCTTCTTAAAAAGAATAAATATAGTATTTAAACTCTCCTTGTAATTGAATAATGATTTAGTTGGAGAAAGCATTAGTCGTGAACTGGATTATCCAAAATACCACAAGGGTTATGCAAGAACACATGGTGTGGACCTAGCATTGTGTGTAAAGAAGCACACGTGGGAGAAAGCACTCCAGCAGCAGAGACTAACACCTAGGCAGAGCTTCTCAAAAGTCTACCCAGAAACAGTGCTTCGGGAAACATCCAGCAGAGGGCAGTAGAATCCCACTTTAGTGACTTCTGCAGGTTGCCTTTCACAGGAGGGCAGTTTGCTTGGTGTTCTGAAACTTTCAGGCCCGACACATAATTGTGGACATTAAACATTCTGAAGAGGGACATAAAATGTATCGCAAGGTCAATGGAATCCTTTGTCAAGACTTCTCTGAAGATCTGACCCTTTGTCACAGCAGTGCAAAACGCTTAAAATGCCTGTCACTCACTGGCTTGTATTATCTTGGGGGAAACGGGGGTGGGGGGTGGGCGCCCATCAGCCAAATGTTTTTGTATATGTATTTTTTATTATTGTTTAAATATAAAGGT
>LR754576.1:0-42658 GCA_902729485.2 Mus minutoides | reverse complement strand
TGGCTGGGACAGGCCCAGCCTCCGGTGGGGCGGAATTCTCAGATCCTGCCCCTGCAGGCAACTGCTGGCCCACTGCTCCCCAAACCTCCGCTGAATTCCACTCACGCGTAACCCCGATGCGATCTTAAAGTCCTGGGGTATGCGAAGCACAGGGCAGGCCCTAGGTGCGACCGCTGGGTTCAGAGGAGAGATGGCGGACGAGAAAACAATTCTTAACAATAAAAGAACAGCTGGGGGAATCACCATCCGTGACCTCAAGCATTACTACAGAGCAATTGTGATAAAAACTTCATGTTGTTGATCAATGGAATAGAATTGAAGACCCAGAAATAAAACCACACACTTACAGACACTTGATTTTGACAAAGATGCCAAAAAATAAACAATGGAAAAAAGAAAGCATCTTCAATAAATGGTACTGGTCTAACTGGCTGTCTGTATGTAGAAGAATAAAAATAGACCCATAGTTGTCACCTTGTACAACGTTCAAGTCCAAGTGGATCAAGGACCTCAACATAAAACCAGATACACTGAATCTAATAGAAGAGAAAGTGGGAAACAGCCTTGAACTCATTGGTACGGGGAAAATTTTCCTAAACAGATCTCCAATGTCTCATGCTCTAAGATGAAGAATTGATAAATGGGACCTAATGAAACTAGAAAGCTTCTGTAAGGCAAAGCACATAGTTGATAAGATAAATCGGCAACCTACTGATTGGGAAAAAAATCTTCACTAACCCCCACATCAGATAGAAAGCTAATATGCAAAATATATAAAGAACTAAAGAAGTTAATCACCAAAAAAAAAAAAAAAGAACACCAAAAAATGTGGTATTGAACTAAACCGAGAAATGACAACTGAGGAACCTCAAATTCTTTGAACACATAAAAACATGTTCAAAGTCCCTAGTGTTCAGAGAAATGCAAATCAAAACAAATCTGAGATTCCACCTTACACCAGTCAGAATGGCTAAGATCAAAACCTCAGGTGACAACACATGTTGGAGAGGATGTGGAGAAAGAGCAACACTCCTCCATTGCTGGTGGGATTGCAAACTGGTACAACCACTCTGAAAATCAATCTGAAGGTTCCTCAGAAAGTTGGAAATAGATCTACCTGAAGATCCAGCTATACCACTCTTAGGAGTATACACAAAAGATGTCCCACCATGCCACAGGGGCGTGTGTTCCACTATGTTCATAGCAGCCTTATTTGTGATAGTCAGAAGCTGGAAACAAACTAGATATCCCACAACAGAAGAATGGATACAGAAAATGTGGTTCATTTACACAATAGAATTCTACTCACCTATTAAGAAAGAGGATATCCTGACTTTTGCAGGCAAATGGATGGAACTAGCAGATATCATCCTGAGTGAGGTAAATCAGACCCAAAAGGACATTCATGATATGTACTTACTAATAAGTGGATATTAGCCAAAAAAAAAAGAAAAAAGAAAAGAAAAGAAAAAGAAAAAACCCATACAGAATACACAAGATACAGTCCAAAGAATTCAAAATGTTCGACAAGCTGAAGTGTCCAAGTGAGGATGCCTCAGTCCTACTTGGGAAAGAGAAGAAAGCAATCACAAGTGGGGAGGGAGAGAGGGACTTGGGAGGGAAAGTGGGTGGGAGAGTGCAGGGGTGCAGGGGGAAGTGGGAGAAAGAGGGAGACCTGATCTGGTATTGGGTGACAGAAAAGGTCTGAAGCCCTGAGGGCCAGCAGAAAGAATGGAAACAGGCCACCTCAGGAAATAGGAGGTTGGGGGGACCCCCCAGAATACACTGGAGACCTGGAAGGTGAGAGACACCCAGGACTCAAAGGGAAGGACATTAGATGAAATGCCAGACAGTAGGAAGAGGGAACATAATAGAGCCCACCCCCAGCAGGAAGACAGGACATCAAGTTAGGGAAGGGGTTGCCATTCCACAGTCATACCTCTGACCCATAATTGTTTCTGTCTGAAAGAATTACAGGGATGGAAATGGATAAGAACCTGAGGGGAAAAAGGTCCAGGGACAGGCCCAAAGTGAGATCCAGCTCAAGGGGATGCCCCAAGGCCTGACACTATTACTGAGGCTATGGAGCACTCCCCAAAAAAAAAAAAATAAAAAATAAAAAATAAATGGACCTATCATGACTATCCTCTGAAAGACCCCAAAAAGCAGCTCAAAGAGTTAGATGCAGATATTTGCACCCAACCAATGTACAGAAGCAGCTGACCTCTGTTGTTGAATTAGGGAAGGCTGAAAGAAGCTGAGGAGAAGGGTGATTCTGTAGGAGAACCAGCAATTAACCTGGATCCCTGAGATTGCTCAAACACTGGCCCACCAAACAGACAGCATACACCAGCTGATAGGAGGCCCCCAACAAACATACAGTAGAGGACTTCCAAGTCTGTGTTCATTCAGAGATGATGCACCTAACCCTCAGGAGACTGGAGGTCCCAGGGTGTTTACAGGTCAAGTGGGGTGGGAGTGGGGGCATCCATGTGGAGAAGAGGTAGGGTGGGGATGAGGTGTTGGATGTGGATGGGGAGGGATGGGGAATGGAATATGAAATGTAAAAGAATGAATTACAAATAAATTTTTTAAAAAAAACTTAAAAGTAGAAATAAAATTATTTAAAAAAAAAAAAAAGTCAAATCTTTTAGTGATGGTTTCCCAAGCTTCCTTTCTCTAACACAAGGCAGCCACCCAAAGTAAGGAAAGTGGCTTTCACACTGAAATGGAGAAAAAAATTCTAATATTTCCTTTACCCACATCAATTGGTAATCGAGATAGACTCCTGTAACAAAAGACAGATTTACCTAGGGAAAAACAAGCAAATTTATTAACACACTCCTTGTTTATCACATGGGAGAAAGCACCATCCAAAAATAATTTAAATCAGAGACTTAGAGTTCAACCTGGATTTTCTCTTCAACAAAGAACAGTAAATTTTGGAGAAGTGACAGGACAAAGGAAAAGCAGCCATAGGCTTCCAAAAGCCAGGTAACTGTGGGAAGAAATAAGGCTGCTGGCAGATTCCTCTGGGGCTGATAAAGGAATGCACAAGAAAATTTGCATTCTGGGTTCTGTAAGGAAAAAGGGTAGGGGGAAGGAAGAAAGACAGTTTGTTAATCTCTGCCCTGCTTTAGGACAATAGAGATAGAACACAGAGAGTTCTACTGTGTTTTGATGGTCTTCAGCTCAGCAGCCCTTCACAACTTGATGGTAAATATGTTAATTTCTTTCACCATCATGAACAATTCCTCTCCTAGTTTTAGAGACAGAAGACACAGCACAGCTCTTCCATCCATGTGGCATTGTCTCCATGTGGCATTGTCTCCATGCCTCTTTGCATTGTCACATTTCAAGTGTGACTTCTAAATTAGCATTCTCTCTCTTCCTCTCTCTCTCTTTCTCCCTCTCATTCCCTCTCTCTATATATACCCTCTTTCTCATAGTTTCTGTGCTCTCAGATGAAAAATAATTAAGAAATGCACCCAGCAATTTTAGATTGCTTCTGAATCATGGATGAGTGGATTCCCTTTTCTTGGCCAGTTCATTTTTTACAATTGGAGCAATCAGGCCTACAGTCTTTTTGATTTGGTCCAGAAGGTGATGAAGAAAGTGAAATCAACCCTTTTTTTTGTCTTTCAATTTTCTGTTTCTCATCTTACTGAAATTGCTTTTCTGTGAGGTTTCAGCAAATAAATACAGTGGTTTGTTACTTAAAATGAATTACCTGTACCCTTAACCACAACCAGGATAATTATCGCATCTTTCAGTGCCTATGGACTGGCTTTGTAATTTCATGATTTTTAAATTTAATTTTATTGTTTTACTTTTTGCTCTAAGCTTTAGGGATAATTTAACTACAATATATAGTTTGGGCAAAATATTCTTTTAAATCTCATCTCCTAACATACCTTATAAATTACCATTATTTTCCCTTTAGACTGTTCATAATTATTTTCTTTGAGGCTTAAAAGTTCTTGCTTAGTCTTATCTTAGTTTCATTTTGGGATAGCATGATTTATGTTGGTTATAGCATGATTATATTTAGAATTGTGCAAGAAAGTTGTGGTGTCTTAAGATAATTTGGTTTATTTCTCCTTTAATGTATCTAAAATTACTTTGCAAATTGATAACTTCCAGCCTAATGGTTCCTAATAAGTCATAGGATTCTGCTGTTTCAGATTATTTTGGCATTGAACCAAATTCCCTCAAAAATGGAAACTATTAACCATAACAATGCCAAGATGGATGTACCAAATCTGCATGTTAGATTCTTTGTGTTTTGGGTTGCTTTAATATTTTTTTTAAACTATAATACAAGTCTCCATATTATGTCTTCTTCCAAGGTAGGTACTGAAAGAGTCAACGCTGTTTTCAGTGACCTCTGGCCAGGCACCCTGACATTCCTCAGCAACCAGCAAGTTTACTTGGAACTTCCATCTTTCTTAGTAATACAAATAGTTCCGTATTTCCACAGCTCATCCTCTCTTTAAAACACTTTATTCCCAAGAGTGGTGTTGCTGGGTCTTCAGGTAGATCTATTTCCAATTTACTGACAAAATTCCAGATTGATTTCCAGAGTGGTTGTACCAGTATGCAATCCCATCAGCAATGGAGGAGTGTTCCTCTTTCTCCACATCCTTGCCAACATATTCTGTCACCTGAGGTTTTGATCTTAGTCATTCTGATTGTTATAAGGTAGAATCTCAGGCTCCTTTTGATTTGCATTTCTCTGATCACTAAGGACTTTGAACATTTCTTTAGGTGCTTCTCAGCCATTTCAGATTCCTCAATTGTGAATTCTCAGTTTAGTTCTATACTCCATTTTTTGATTTGGTTGTTTGATTTCTTGGTGATTAGCTTCTTAAGTTCTCTATGTATTTTAGATATTAGCCCTCTTGCCCTACCATGCCACAGGGGCATGTGTTCCACTATGTTCATAGCAGCCTTGTTCGTGATAGCCAGAAGCTGGAAACAACCTAGATGTCCCACAACAGAAGTATGGATACAGAATATGTGGTTCATTTACACAATGGAACACTACTTAGCTATTAAGAATGAGGACATCCTGAGTTTTGCAGGCAAATGAATGGAACTAGAAAATATCATCCTGAGTGAGGTAACTCAGACCCAAAAGGTCATGCATGGTATGTTCTCAATAATAAATGGATACTAGCAAAATAAATAAATAGATAGGTAGATAGATAGATAGATAGATAGATAGATAGATAGATAGATAGATAGATAAAATACCCAAGATACAGTCCACAGAACTCAACAAGCTCAACAAGCTGAAGTGCCCAAGTGAGGACATCTCAGTACCACTTGGGAGGGAGAAGAAAGCAGTCACAAGTAGCAAGGAAGGGAGGGAACTGGGAGGGAAAGTGGGCAGGGGATACGCAGCAAGAGGGGACCTGATCTAGTACTGGGTGAGGGAAAAGGACTGAAGCTCTGAAGGCCAGCAGAAAGAATGGAAACAGGCAGGTAGGGAGGTAGGATGTTGGGGGAACCCTTCAGAATGCACCAGAGACCTGGGAGGTGAGACTCTAAGAACTCAAAGGGAAGGACATTAGATGAAATGCCAGACAGTAGGAAGAGGGAACATATAGATCCCACCCCCAGCAAGAAGACAGGACATCAAGTGAGGGAAGGGGTTGCCATTCCATAGTCACACCTCTGACCCATAATTGTTTCTGTGTGAAAGAACTGCAGGGATGGAAATGGAGAGGATCCTGAGGAAAAGACAGTCCAGCGACAGGCCCAAAGTGGGATCCAGCTCAAGGGGAGGCCTCAAGGCCTGACACTATTACTGAGGCTATGGAGTGCTCACAAAAAGGGACCTATCATGACTGCCCTTTGAAAGACCCAACAAGCAGCTAGAAGAGTCAGATGCAGATATTTGCACCCAAGCAAATGGACAGAAGCTGCTGACCCCTGTGGTTGAATTAGGGAAATGCTAGAAGAAGCTGAGAAGGGTGATCTTGTAGGAGGACCAGCCATTTCAATTAACCTGGATGCTAGATATCTCTTAGACACTGGACCACCAACCAGGCAGTATACACCACCTGATATGAGGTCCCCAACACATATACAGCAGAGGACTGCCATGTCTGGGTTCAGTCAGAGAAGATGCACATAATCTTCAAGAGACTGAAGGACACAGGGAGTTTAGTGGTCTAGTTGGGGCAGGGTAGGTGGTGGGGTCATCCTCGTGGAGACAGGGGGATGGGGAAGAGATATGGGATGTGGAACAGTTGGAGGGTGGATTGGGGAGTGAATAAAATCTGGAGTGTAGATAAATAAATAAATAAATAAATAAATAAATAAATAAACAAACAAACAAATAAATGAAAGAAAAAAAAAACACTTTAGCACTGAAAATTTCCTAAACCAAAGGGATCTAATAGGGAGACCCCATGAAGTACACACAGTGGCATAGGGAGTCTGATTAAGGTGGCCTGGTCTGTGCTGATCCAAAAGGAAGTCTCTGTCTGTACTGATGGTATAGTGGGCTGATAAGTATCAGTCTGGACTTGCTACATGCAAAGGATGCATGTAACTTCACTTTCAGGGCAAGTGAAGAAAAGAATGAATATGGCCATAAGAAAAAAGGGAGATCATGCCATGCACATGGGAAATCATGACTCACAGGTGGCCTGAGCTAAAGTCAAGCAGTATTACAAAGTGGATAAATGTACAATGTTGATAAACACAGAACAAACTTAAAAAGTTAGTGAGCCATACCATCAGGAAACCTGGGAAAGGACCACCATCAAGTCCTTTGCAGGGTGGATTGAAATGGACAGAACTTACAAAGCTCTTATAGAATGAACTTAGAGAAGGTCATTGTAGATATTTTATTTTCAAGGTCACAAGTTATTTGATAGTCTGACCATCAGGAGATAGAATCTCCATCCTTTCCTGTCTAATCTAGACTGATGGGACTCACCCATGCCAATTGGATGTGGTAGAATTTCTAACTTCAGGGGCTAGGTCAGTAAAGGAAAGCCAGCTTCCATCTTTTCCCAGCAAAATATCCGTGATCATAAAATAATGGTTACTATTTAGTTTTGTAGTAATTCATTAAAAAGCAGTCATTATGAACATTTGGGTCAAATCCATTTATTCAGTTAATATCTTCAAATCATCAAGGTAATAAATAATGTCCCTGACCCTCAAATCACTTATATTATGTTGAGCTAGAAAAATGTACTCAATTAAATCACAAGTATGAGACACAAGTTTCAGCTCTGCCTATGACCCAAGTTTGGCCTTTAACAGGTCTTTCCCTTGTCTTCAGTGTTTTGTCTGTATACTCTAGATACCTGACACATAAACAGCTGCCAGAATAACCCGAGAATCTTCTGAGCTGCTTTACTAGTGGCTAACACAGGTCCTTTCCTTACAAATCTTGGATATATTCTTGAGCCTGCACACAATTGCCATCTTGTCCCCTAACAAATCTATATAACAAATGTGAGAAATACAAATAACTAATGACCAGTATCATTTGTTGTGTATCTATTGAATGCTATCCTGAAAGCTCTATGCAACTTGACCCATTTAATTCTTGAAACATTTATATGACTTTTAAACCTATTTTGTAAATGAAGCTGTTACTAAGAGAAAAAGTGATCACACAAGAACTGATGAAGGTAAGATTTGAACCAGGCTATATAGTATGTGCTACAAAAGTCTTCAAAGCCTTATACCAAACTTTGCTTGTTAGTTGGAATGTAAAGTGGATCATGCCTAAATACTTCTGTCTCAGTCCCCTTTATAATTTGACCATCTTCTTTCAGCCTTCAGAGTACTCTGTGCACATTCATTTCTTATGCTTTAAGGAATTCTGTCAATTAAGCAGATAGAATGCCTAAAGTGGCTGTCTTCTCTGTACTTCAAATGACACTTCCAAATTACTTTGTACCACTAGAGGTGATCAAATCTTTACTTCAACTAGTTTAACAGAAAAGATGGGAAAGTACACAATGGCCCAGTACCCTGGAAAACACTAGGGAGTACAGTCAGCTTTCATAAAGATACTCTGAGGGATTCACAAAACATTTTCATCATTCTCTTCTCTTTCTCTCCCTCCCTCCCTCCCTGCCCTCCTACTTCATCATAATACTTCTTGAATCTTTCAGAATCCATTGTCAGGTTCTGATCTGATAGCATCAAAGTAAGCAGCCCTTCTGTCCTCCGATCCTTCTGGCACAAATATGAAAACAAATATAATCTTTCCTCAAAGATCTCGAAAGAATAATCTCAGCAAGGATTATAGTTGCCATGACTGGGGCCCTTGCTTGAGATAGAACCAGTCACTGTGGCCACAGAAATGAGCTTGCCTTATTTGCGAGCTTCCCCATCACTTGCATACTCAAGATTAGACTCACCCAAGCCTCTTGTACTGGTATACTTTGGGTCAGGCAAGGGTGCTCTCATGGTTCAATCTCTGTTGTGATGTGAAGGAAGTAAAGGTTCAGTGATATGTGAGCCAGGCTGTTGCTTGAATCTGACAGGGAGCTAGTAGCTGTCTAAATACAGAAGTTAAGTAGCACAATGCATTCCTGATAGGAACATTTTCACAGGAAATGTGAGAAAGGGAAATAGACTGGAGAAATAACTAATCTTTTTATCTACTTTACTTGTCCCTGAAAACTTCTGATCCTCCCAACATTCACACTACAGACCTGGTTACTCCCTAGGCTTTCAAACAGATCTTATTGTCAGACAGAAAAACTCAAACTGATTTTGTTTTCAAGTGACTCAACCTCAAGGAGATCACCTTGTGGCATCACTTCATAGTTCTATTGTTAACAGTGTTGACTAAATTCAAGGAATTAGGTTCCTCAGCACAGCCAGTGGTAACCATCCTTCCACACATAAGAAGCCCATCCAGGAAACTCAGTTTAATGACCTATTGACTTCCATAATTCCAGACCTCAAGGAAGCTGAAACTAGAGAGCAGCTGAAGGTTACAGTGATTATCTTTGTTACTTTTATGTTCTACTTCTTTCTCTCTATGTATTGGCTTCCCTTACTAACTCAAATATAACCCAAAATGGTAGACAAGTATACATAAGTTTCCAGCTGAAGAGCACAGCATAGACTAGTCATGGCCTCTAGTCTTCAATGAAGTTAGTTATAAACATCAGTGACAAAACAAGACCACGGATTCTCATGATCTCTCAAGATTCCAGTAGTGGTTAACTCATCTTAACCACTCAGTAAGTATCTCAGTTGGTCCACTCTGACCCACATATGTACATTCTAAGACTCACATTATAGAGGTAGTGGTTGACCTGAGCATCTTATCATAATATGATAAACACAAAAAAGAGAGCAGACACACAGCAATTCTTAAAGCCCAGGCTCAGTATAGCATATGGAACTTTCCGTCGACATGTCATTAAACAATTTAAGTAACACACCAAGTCTAAGCCTCAGAGTAGAAAAGAATTCCTGAACTATTATGAGACCATAATAGTGAAGTAGATACTATAGACTAATAATTGAATCTTCCTTGAAGAAAATACACTTGGTTAGCCCAATTCATAAAGATAGGATAAAAATGTCTAATTCTAATCAATTAGCTGTGTCAAGGCAGATTAAAAGGGCATCATCCTATGTACATGAGGTCAAAGACCTCAGACAGTGAATAGGCCCATTAGAATACAAAATAGTCATGAAAAGGACATCAATTGACATGATGGATAGTGTTTTTTTTTTCTTCCAGTGGATAAAATTCGACTCCATAAAATGGACAGAATGTACTTAAGCAATGGGAGGCTCTTTGCTATGACAAAGAAAATAATCAGGAAGACAAAATTTACTGTAATTTTACCTTACTTACACCTAGATATATTTAAGGTAATGATTTGAGAGGCCAATTACATCTTCCCTTCTTCACTTACAGAAACACTGGGATAATTACATGAAATTCTACTCAAGACCATTAGCTATGACCATGTCATCTTGTAACCTCCTCCATTTGAGATAAACAATGACAGTTCTTGGAACTAAAGTAATTTAGTATCATCTTGTTTTTTCTAGATTCCTGAGTTCCTGCACTACCAACCTCAGTGAGGACTGACCACAAGAGATGCTATTCTTGAGCTCATCACATCCTCTATATCACTAGCTTCCCCTAGCAATGGCTGGCCATAAGCCCCAAACAAAAAACTTTCAGTCCCTTTCTCTCTTCCATTTTTCTGCACTATAGGTATCCCAGATTGTAAGTGCATGATGACCCCAGTGCAGTTCTTTTTCCTGCATAAAGCCCATGCTGCAATTGAGTGGTACATCCGTCTATCTGTCGAAGCACTGAAGTCTTAACAAGTAAGTAAATAAGAAATTGCTACATCCACTTCATTAGTGACCCACCTGACAGGCTGAAAAGCCTGGGCATGGTCCCCTGATGAAAAGTTCATGGAAACTTAGTCTCCTGGAACTGTGGCATCCTGTATAACGAATGCTCCAATGTCCTTGCTTTAGTTGGTAAACAGATCTGTGTGCTTTCCCTTAATATTACTTTATTATAAGTGCTCCTAAGGATTGATTTTTGATATATAGCTAAGTTAGATTCTAGGCAGTCCTTGATCCGACCTTGGGCATGGATAGCTAAGTCATTGCTCCACACAAAAAATTTACCATTATCTAGGAAGAAGGAAGTTTGTGACCTGAGGAGGAACCAGAGTAGATACTTAGAACTATAGCTAGCTGAGTTACACCCATATACAAGTATTTACAATGAGTAGACACTTAGAACTATATAGCTAGCTGAGTTACACCCATATACAAGTATTTACTATGAGTAGATACTTAGAACTATATAGCTAGCTGAGTTACACCCATTTACAATGGCCTAGGGGGAAGGTGGACTATGGCAAAGGCACTAAGCCCTTGCCCCTGGCTTCTAAGTTTAAACTGACCTTAAGTGGAGTTGTTTTTTATCCCAGTTGTTAACATTGAATTTTATCCCAGTTGGTTCCTACCAGTCCTTCCATGTTTGCATTCCTTGGTTTTGAATTAATGGATTAATTTGAAGAATCCAGTAACCTTTGTATCTTGCCGGTGTGTCACCTAACTTCCCTATTTTCCTCTGTATAAAAAGTCTGATGCTCAATTTGACAAATTACATTCAGATCCACACTCCCTTGTGTAGTGTCTGTTTGTCACCCCACTTTCGCCGACTCCATGTCTATCTGTCTGAACCCCTGATTCCCACAGATTGAGGGGGGCTGACTAGGCCCGGTCCCTGACAAGGAATACCATTTGTCATTGTAGCTGAAGGGTCTATGTCTGGATGAGGTTTCAGGAGTAGAAATATTATAGATCCAGATTTATTTTTATTGCTGCTGTTGTTGTTTTCACTCTAATATCAATGTCAGGTAGTCTTTCTTTCATATTGAATATCATATAATATGTTTTATATCTAATACTTTTGTTGATTTGGGGTGGTTGCTATGGTACATGTGGTGGGAGATAGAGTATAACTCCTGGGAGACAGTTCTCTCCTTCCACCATGTGGGTCTTGGGAATTGAACTCAGGTCCTTAGACTTGGTAGAAGCACCTTTACCTGCTGAACCATCATCTGGAACCATCATTCATTTTTAGGTTTATTCAGATATAGCTTATTTCTTATTTATCCTTTTAGGCCCTGCTGACATATTACAATCTTCCTCAATCTCAGTGATTTCCAAATGCATTTGTTTATGCTGATTTGTGATTTCACAATCCACTTCAGCCTTATACAGTTGTTCTATGATTGATGCTTTACTTATCGGCTGCTCACATATTACCTCAATTCTTGAACTAGGTAGAGTTTTGTTTGATTGGTGTTTTGTTTTTCTTTTGTCATTATATGGTGCCTAGGAAACAGAAGAAACTCAATAACAACTGTCTAAAGTTTAAAAGGTTGTACCCAAAGTCAAGTGTTCCTGGCGTTATCACTATATAACCCTGAGCAACTGACTTCTCTATCTTTTTTTCTGTGAAATGAAGCACTTTAACAAGTTCTCTGCTTCTAATTCTGTATTCATCATGATTTCTGAGGCTTATTGTCACTATAATTACTAACTATAAAGTTGTAAGATGTTTAGAAAAATCATTTTGTGTAGCACAATAATGTTCTATTGACAGAGAATGAGGAACATTTAGGACACTCAATCCTCAATGACATTTTAATTGAAGATATATGTGATTGTATATTTGTCCTAACCTATGAAATGTGTAGTAGCTGATGTAAATAATGCACTCTGGGAGATAATGCTGTATTAATGTGTATTCATCATTTGTAACGGATGCACTGCTTTGGTGAAAACAGGGGAAGTTGAGTATATACTGTGATAAGGAAAATCTCTTTGCAGTCTCCTCAGCTTTGTTATAAACCTAAAACTGATCTAAAAATAGAACTTATTTTGGTGAATAATTTCATGTCTTTTTTTGGTTATTTTTGCACACTTCTTAAGATGAAGACTTATCTTTAGCTAGCAAATGCAAGGAGTTCTTAGATTAATCCATAGGACTCTGTTAATTCCATTCAAAATAATATCCACTTGTTTAATAATAGCCAAGTAGTAAAAATCTTCATGCCTATGACATCCTCAAATAACATTCAAAACAAACATCTAAAATCATTACATATAATTTTACTCTAGTTTTATCTTCTTAGAGTATCAGAAGTGCCATCATTAACAGAACTCGATTGAGATATCAAGAATTTGTCAACCTTAAAATTACACATAAAAAAATAAAATGTTGAATGAAAATAAAACTTTCAATGGGAGAATCAAATCTCTTTATCTAATTTCAGTTATAAAAAAATTCCCCTGTATATATAAATATATATATTCATTGTATTTGTGATCAAGGAGACTTCAGGATGTAGTCAGAAAGAGACACAATGGTAAAGCTATTTAATTTTCTCTTTCCTTTTCTTTTCCTAACAAGATCAAATTAAAAATCATAGAAGCCTCTGAAGTGACATGCACCGCTTAGGAGTCACCAGGACAAATAAAGTAGGCAAAGGAAGGTGATAATGAAGCAACCAAAAAAAATCTTGTGCAGGGTGTTTTTTTTTTTCCTGCTTACTTTTATGATAAAATAGCAGACCAATCTTTGTAAATGTACTAGGCACAGGTCTTAGTGTTTTTTAATTTGCAAGCTCAAGTACACTATGAAGTCTTTATTCTTCATCTTAACTCATAGGAAAGAAACTGACGCACAGCCGGGCTAACTAATTTGCCACAAGTCACAGGGAACTCAATAATAGAAATAGATACTATATTCATGCAGTCTGTACTTACACTACTCATTATGCCCCATCATTTCTAGCTAAAGAATAAAGATACTATCAAGGCTAGATCATAGTAAGGGTATAAGTCTCAATAAACTGAAGAAGATCAAAGTCATTAAGTATCTTTTCTGACCACCACGATAGAAAGCTAGAATTCCTTAAGAAGGACTATGAAAATATACATGTAAATGAAACAAAGCATTCCTGAATAAACTACACGCTGCCAAAAAAATGCCCAACACACACACACACACACACACACACACACACACACACACACACACCATCCTGAGGCAAAGGAAAGCAGAAACATAGCATTCCAAGGCCTACAGGCAATTGGAAGAGAAAAGGTTACAGCACTCAATGCCTACATCAAAGAAAGAGATCAGAATTAATAATAAAAAATCTCTCATCAAAGAAAAGCTCAGAACCTGGGAAGTTCACTGCTGAATTCTAATGTTTAAAAAATTAATAGCAATTCTCTTCAAACTGTCTCCACAGAATAAATAGAAAAGAATCCTTCCAAACTCACTCTGTGAAGCCAATAATATGTTGATATTAAAGCCAGACAAGGATACAACAAACAGAGAAACTATAGGCCAATATACTTGATGAATATTAATGCAAAATATTCTCAACAGCATAATAGCAAACTGAATCTAACAGCACTTTGAAAAATCATTCACCATGACTAAATGGTATTCATCCCAGAGGTGCAAGGATGATTTGACACATGCAAATCAATAAACAGAATATATCACTTTAACAGAACAAAGGAAAAGTGTATCATTTCCATCAATGCAAAAATAAGCATTTGGAAAACATTATGTTACAAACTCTGAAGAAATATACAATAAATGTACCACAACACAATAAGAACCATATAGAATAATCCCACTTAACGTCATGGTGAATGAGAGAATGCTGAAAGATATAGAACTCTAAGATATAGAACAGAAGAATGGCTATTTTTGCTTTTTTTGTTTCACATAGCACTGCAAGTCTCAGCCAGAAGAATTGTGGAAGGTGAAGAATAGCCTTCCATCTTCCAGTCTGCACCAGTGCCAGGTCACCTTGGGCTCAGGGTCTGTGCACTCCCCAACAGTCCCTAGAGGAATTCTCCAAGCGACCTAGGGACCACTGGTGAGTGGAGCACAACATCTGTTCCAATCCAATCACATGGGACTTCAGACAGCATCTGGGAGGCAGACAAATGGCCAGACCAGGGCCACTTGTCCCTTCCAGTCATCACCAGCCCTTGGTCAAGTAACATATAAGGGCAGGCCTATTAGAATTACTCCAGACTTCTCACGAGAGATTATGAAAGCCAGAAGATCCTAGACAGATATTATACAGACACTAAGAGAAGATAAATGCCAGGCCAGGCTATTATACCCAGAAAAACTCTCAATTACCATAGATGGAGAAAACAAAGTATTCCATGACAAAATCAAATTCACACAATATCTTTCCATTAATCCAGCCCTTCAAAGGATAAAAACAGAAAAACACCAATACAAGGACTGAAACTACGACCAAGAAAGTAATGCTTCATCAAACCTAAAAGAAGACAGCCACAGGAACAGAATCCTAACTGTTGCAACAAAAATGACAGAAAGCAACGATTACTTTTCCTTTATATCTCTTAGTATCAATGGACTCAATTCCCCAATAAAAAGATATAGACAATCAGACTGGCTACACAAATAGGACCCAACATTTAGGTGCTTACATGAAACATACCTCAGGAAAAAAGACAGGCACTACCTCAGAGTGAAAGGCTGGAAAACAATTTTCCAAGCAAATGCTCCGAAGAAACAAGTTGGAGTAGCCATTCTAATATCGAATAAAATAGACTTTAAACCCAAAACTATGAAAAAAGACAAAGAGGGGCACTTCATACTCATCAAAGGTAAAATCTTCCAAGAAGAACTCTCAATTCTGAATATCTATGCTCCAAATGCAAGGGCAGCCACATTCATTAAAGAAACTTTAGTAAAGGTCAAAGCACACATTGTATCTCACACAACAATAGTGGGAGACTTCAACACCCCACTCTCATTAATGAACAGATCCTGGAAACAGAAACTAAACAGAGACACAGTCAAACTAACAGAGGCTATGAAACAAATGGATTTAACAGATATCTACAGAACATTTCATCCTCAAACAAAAGGATATACCTTTTTCTCAGCACCTCATAGCACCTTGTCCAAAATTGACCATATAATTGGCCACAAAACAGGACTCAACAGATAAAAAAATATTGTCATTGTCCCATGCATCCTATCAGATCACCATGGACTAAGGCTGATCTTCAATAAAAACATAAATAGCAGAACACAAACATTCATGTGGAAACTGAACAACATTCTACTCAATGATACCTTAGTCAAGGAAGAAATAAATAAAGAAATTACAGACTTTCTAGAGTTTAATGAAAATGAAGCCACAACATACCCAAACTTATGGAACACAATGAAAGCATTCCTAAGAGGTAAACTCATAGCTCTGAGTTCCTACCAAAAAACAAAACAAAACAAAACAAAACAAACAAACAAAAAAAAAACCTGGAGAGAGCATATACTAGTAGCTTGACAGCACATCTGCAAGCTCTAGAACAAATGGAAGCAAATTCACCCAAGAGAAGTAGACAGCAGGAAATAATCAAATTCAGGGGTGAAATCAAACATTTGGAAAAAAGAGATTTATTCAAAGAATCAATCAAACCAGGAGCTGGTTCTTTGACAAAGTCAACAAGATAGATAAACCCTTAGCCAGACTCACTAGAGGGCACAGGGATAGCATCCTAATTAACAAAATCAGAAATGAAAAGGGAGACATAACAACAGATCCTGAGGAAATTCAAAACACCATCAGATCCTTCTACAAAAGACTATATTCAAAAAAATTGGAAACTCTGGATGAAATGGACAAGTTTCTAGATCAGATTAATGACCTAAACAGTCCTATATCTCCTAAAGAAATAGAAGCAGTCATTAATACTCTCCCAACCAAAAAAAGCCCAGGACCAGTTGGGTTTAGTGCAGAGTTCTATCAGACCTTCAAAGAAGACCTAATTCCAGTTCTTCTTAAACTATTCAACAAAATAGAAACTGAAGGTATGCTACCCAATTCATTCTATGAAACCACAATTACTCGGATACATAAACCACATAAAGACACAACAAAGATAGAGAACTTCAGACCAATTTCCCTTATGAATATCGATGCAAAAATACTCAATAAAATTCTCACTAACCCAATCCAAGAACACATCAAAAAGATTATCCATCATGACCAAGTAGCCTCCATCCCAGGAATGCAGGGCTAGTTTAATATGTTGAAATCCCTCAACATAATCCACTATATAAATAAACTCAAAGATAAAAACCATATGATCATCTCCTTAGACGCTGAGAAAGCATTTGAAAGAATCCAACACCCTTTCATGATCTTTCTTGGAAAGATCAGGAATTCAAGGCCAATACCTAAACATAATAAAAGCAATCTACAGCAAACCAGTAGCCAACATCAAACTAAATGGAGAGAAGCTGGGAGCAATTCCACTAAAATCAGTGACTAGACAAGGCTGCCTACTTTCTCCCTACCTATTTTCGACAACAAAAGGAGATCAAGGGAATACAAATTGGAAAGGAAGAACTCAAAATATGGCTATTTTATATGCCCCAATACAGGGGAACGCCAGGGCCAAGAAGTGGGAGGAGATGGGTAGGGGAGCAGGGCCGGGAGTGGGGAGGGTATAGGGAACTTTCTGGATAACACTTGAAATGTAAATGAAGAAAATATCTAATAAAAGTTGAAAAAAATATGGCTATTTGCAGATGATATGATAGAATATATAAGTGACCCTAAAAACTCCACCAGAGAACTCCTAAACCTGATAAACAGCTTCAGTGCAGTAGCTGGATATAAAATTAACTCAAATAAATCAATGGCCTTTCTCTATACAAAGGATAAATGGGCAGAGAAAGAAATTAGGGAAACAACACCCTTTAAAATAGTCACAAACAATATAAAATATCTCGGTGTGACGCTAAGGAAGTGAAAGATCTGTATGATAAGAACTTCAAGTCTCTGAAGAAAGAAATTGAAGAAGATCTCAGAAAATGGAAAGATCTCCCATGCTCATGGATTGGCAGGATCAATATAGTAAAAACGGCTATGTTGCATAAAGCAATCTTCAGATTCAATGCAATCCCCATCAAAATTCCAACTCAAGTCTTCAATGATTTAGAAAGGACAATTTGCAAGTTCATCTGGAATAACAAAAAACCTAGACTAGCAAAAACTCTTCTCAACAATAAAAGAACCTCTGGTGGAATCACCATGCCTGACCTCAAGCTGTACTACAGAGCAATCATAATAAAAACTGCATGGTACTGCTACAGCAACAGACAGGTAGATCAATGGAATAGGATTGAAGACCCAGAAATGAATCCACATACCTATGGTCACTTCATCTTTGACAAGGGAGCTAAAACTATACAGTGGAAAAAAGATAGCCTTTTCAACAAATGGTGCTGGGACAACTGGCGGTTATCATGTAGAAGACTGGGAATTGATCCATTCTTATCTTCTTGTACTAAGGTCAAGTTTAAGTGGTTTAAGGAACTCCACATAAAACCAGAGACACCAAAACTTATAGAGGAGAAAGTGGGGAAAAGCCTCAAAGATATGGGCACTGGGGAAAAATTCCTGAATAGAACAGCCAAGGATTGTGCTTTAAGATCAGGAATTAACAAATGGGACCTCATAAAGTTGCAAAGATTTGTAAGGCAAAAGATACTGTCAATAAGACAAAAGGGGCACCAACAGATTGGGAAAGGATCTTTACCAATCCTAAATCAGATAGGGGACTGATATCCAATATATATAAAGAACTCAAGAAGGTGGATACCAGAAAATCAAATAACCCCATTAAAAGTGGGGCACAGAGCTAAACAAACAGTTCTCAACTGAGGAATACCGAATGGCTGAGAAGCACCTGAAAAAATGTTCAACATCCTTAATCATCAGGGAAATGCAAATCAAAACAACCCTGAGATTCCACCTCACACCAGTCAGAATGGCTAAGATCAAAAATTCAGGTGACAGCAGCTGCTGGTGAGGATGTGGAGAAAGAAGAGCACTCCTCCACTCTTGGTGGGATTGCAAGCCTTTACAACCACTCTGGAAATCAGTCTGGTGGTTCCTTAGAAAATTGGACATAGTACTATGGGAAGATCCTGCAATACCTCTCCTGGGCATATATCCAGAAAATGTTCCAACTGGTAATAAGGACACACGTTCCTCTATGTTCATAGCAGCCTTATTCATAATAGTCAGAAGCTGGAAAGAACCCAGATGTCCCTGAACAGAGGAATGGATACAGAAAATGTGGTATATTTACACAATGGAGTACTACTCAGCTATTAAAAACAATGAACTTATGAAATTCCTAGGTAGATGGATGGATCTGGAGGGTATCATCCTAAGTGAGGTAACCCAATCACAAAAGAACTCAATAACATGTACTCACTGATAAGTGGATATTAGTCCAGAAACTCTGATTACCCAAGATACAATTTGCAAAACACATGAATCTCAAGAAGAATGAAGATCAAAGTGTGGACACTTCACCGCTTCCTAGAATTAAGAACAAAGCACACATTGAAGGAGTTACAGAGATCAAGTGTGGAGCTGAAACAAAAGGATGGACCAACCAGTAACTGTTGCAGCTGGGGATCCATCCCATAATCAGCCACCAAAGGCAGACACTATTTCATATTCCAGCAAGATATTGCTGAAAGGGCCCTGATATAGCTGTCTCATGTGAGGCTATGCCAGTACCTAGCAAACACACAGAAGTGTATGCTCACAGACAGCTATTAGATGGAACATAGGGTTTCCAAGGGAGGAGCTAGAGAATGTACCCAAGGAGCTGAAGGGGTCTCCAACCCTATAGGTGGAAGAACAATATGAACTAACTAGTACCCCCAGAGCTCATATCTCCAGCTGCATATATAGCAGAAGATGGCCTAGTTGCTGAAAGGGCCCTGATATAGCTGTTTCGTCTGAGGCTATGCCAGTGCCTGGCAAACACAGAAGTGGATGCTCACAGTCAGCTATTAGATGGAACACAGGCTTCCCAAGGGAGGAGCTAAAGAAAGAACCCAAGGAGCTGAAGGGGTCTCCAACCCTATAGGTGGAAGAACAATATGAACTAATCAATACCCCCAGAGCTTGCATCTCTAGCTGCCTATGTAGCAGAAGATGGCCTAGTTTGCCATGATGGGAAGAGAGTCCCCTTGTTTGTGCAAACCTTATATCCCCCAGTACAGGGAAACACCAGGGCTATGATATTGGAGTGGGTGGGTAGGGGAGTTCGGCAGGGGATGGGGGAGGATATAGGGGCCTTTCAGGATAGCATTTGAAATGTAAATGAAGAAAATGTCTAATAAAAAAAATTAAAAAATAGCCTTCCTACTGTAAAATAAAGATACAGACACACACACATATATTTATATATCACACAGACACACACACACACACACGTGTGTGTGTGTGTGTGTGTGTGTGTGTGTGTGTGTGTCGTAAAGTGTCTATCAAAAGCAATGTACAATTTTATCGATTTAGGATACAAAATCAGATCTGCAAGTCAGTATCATTTAAACATACTTATAGGGAACTATCTGAAAAAGAAATGAAGAAAGTAATCTCATATAATACATAAAAGTAAATTTCACCAGGGAAGTGAATGGTATTTATACGAGAATTATAAAATAATTATGAAAGAAATATAAGGCAATAGTGAAATAATAAAAAGATACCCATGCCCATGGATTAAAGAATCAATATTGTGAAAATGTGCATACACTAGAGAGCTAAGATTCATTGCAATTCCTATAGAAATATAAAGGACATTCTCCTGGAAAGTGGAAAGAATCTTAAAATTTGTGTGGAAGCATAAAAGGTTTCAAATATCTAAAGCAATCTTGAGTGACAAAGAACAAACCTGATGGCACTACACACTTGATTTCAAAATATACTGAAACCTAATAATTACTTAAAAAGCATTTCACTGGCATAGAAACATTCATAGATCAAGGAAACAGAAAAGAGAGTCCAGAAATAATTGCAGAAATGTGTAGCCATTTGTTTTATTGATAAAGACACTAAGCAAAAAGGACACTAAGAAAAAGACAGTTCTTTCAACATATGATATTGGGGAAACTGGTTATCCACATACAAAAGAATGAAGGTAAAGTGTCATGTATGAAAATCAACTCAAAAACGGATTAAAGGCTTAAATGTAAGACCTAAAACCATGGTGCTACTGGAAAACACAATAGTGGATAAACGCATTACTACTTCAGTCTGAATAGGAACTTTTTTCTTCTTTAGAGAAGATCTCAGCAGCAGCACCAAAAGCAAGACTGGATAATTGAGATTACACCAAGCAAAAAGTTTTATGAATCAAAGGAAACAACCAATCAAGTGAAGGGACAACATTGCCTAGAAGTTCTGCACAGCTTCAGGGATTGACCTGACTGGGGCCATTGGAAATAAATAAAGGTCAGACACACAGATATATACACAAAAAAGCTGGGATTTGGTGGGCTGTGCTTGTTTTGATGGAGGGCATCAACTACAACAGAAACATGGAAACTCAGCTCATTTATTTTGCACATCTGAATAAAAAAATAAAATTGGCAGACTCTAATCTAAAAGGTATATAATGTAATATTGTATAAATATTTGAGAAGGTATATTAAAAATCAGTGAAATGTAAATCTCACTGAGAAGAGGAAACAGAATAGGCATCCCATATGGATGGGGAGAGGGGACTGAGTTAAGGGTGGGGCTGTGAACAGGAGGGATCAGGAGTGGGGAAGATAGAGGTAGAGAATGCTTGGAGAGACAACTGAAATCACAGGGGCATCTCTGTGTCAAGCTAGAAACCTAGGGCACTGGAAACTCCTAGAAATTGATGAGTATGACCCTAGATAAAACACATAGCAATGGGGGATATAGAGCCTGAATTAGCTGTCTCTTGTAACTAGGCGAGACATCCAGGGGAGGGTTTGGGATACAAAACCGTAGACATATAATTGGCCTTGGCCACCAGATGTGTGGAGAAGTACTACAGCAATTATATGTGAGTGGTCTACCAATGACTGGTCTAACTTGAGAAGAGACCCATGCCATGAGAGGGAGCCTACCTCTGACACTGCATGGAGGGCCAGGAACCATAGGCTGGATATCCCAGAGACCTAGAGTAGAATCAAACATGCTGGCACCAATAACAGCAACAAATATTTGTAATGGTATTCTGCTATATTCATGCATTGGTGCCTATCACAATTGTCACTAGACAGGCCTCACACAGCAACTGTTAGAAACAGATGCAGAGACCGGCAGCCAAACATTAGGTGGGGCTTGGGGAGTCCTGTGGAACAGTGGAAGGAAGAAGTGTAGAAGCTAGAGGTATCAAGGATACCACAAGAGCACCACCCACAGAATCAATTAGCCTTGGTTCATAGGGGCTTACAGAGACTGAACCACGTGCATGGTACTCACCTAGACCATCTACATATGCATTTCAGTTGTGTAGATTGATTTTGTGGGAATCCCAACAGTGGGAGCAGGAACTCTCTGACTCTGTTGCCTGCCTTTGTGACCTTTTCCTCCTACTGGATTGCCTTGTCTAGCCTTAATACAAGACTTGATGGCTAGTCTTACTGCAATTTGATATGCTTTGGCTGTTGATATTCATTGAGGCTGGTCCTTTTCTGAGGAGAAACAGAGGAGGAGTGGATGGGGTTAGAGGGCAGGGGCAGGAACTAGCTGGAAGGGGGAGGGAAAACTCAGTCAGTATGAAAATAAATAAAATTAAAAGTGAAAATAAGCAAAAGGACTGTCTAGATCTTTCTCAAGACACACCAATGGCCAACAGATGTATGGAAGAGTGATAAATACAGCTAATCATTGGAGAAATGTAGATCAAAACCACAATGAAAAACCACCTTATTCAAGTTAATATTTATTACCAAAAATATAAAAGTAAGTAAAGGCATGAAAAAAGTTGACTATGCACACTACTGGTGGGAACATTAACTAGTATAGCCATTATTAAAATAGCGTACAGATATCACAAAAAATTAAAAATAAAATGTCATATGATCCAGCAGTCCCATTGTCAAGTATATATCTAAATAATATTTATCCACCAGTTCCATTCTCAGTTTCATCAGAAAATTGACCAAAAATGGACCAAGATAACAGAACTCTAGGGACCCCAACCTGAGTTGATAAATGCACAACACAAACTCTACATTGAAGTTTCAGGGAACATTAAGGGGAAAGAAAGATTGTAAGAACCAAAGCACCATGTATCTGTTCCAAGATTATGTCTTCTATATATTACAGGGAAGCTGCACCTATAAACTCACAACAATATGGTAGAGCAAACAAAACCTGAAAATGGCATTAACTGGTATTCTAACATGTGTGGGTGGGGAAATCTCACAAGGCCCCATGCTTAGATGAAGAGCTACAGAAAATTAGTGACTATTAAGAGAGTAAGAATCAGTTTGCTTCATGATCGGCCCTGGTATACGTGGTCTAGTTCTAAGCAGTCAGCCCTAAACATATGCAATGAGCAAAAGCAAATATATATATATATATATATATATATATATATATATATATATATATATATATATACACACACACACACACACACACACACACACACACACACACACACACACACATATATATATATATATATATATATATATATATATATATATATATATATATGAACATGGGAGGCACTGTAAGGAAGAGAGAAAAGGGAGAATGATATAAATGCAGTATTTACATATGGCATTTTCAAAAATTATTAAAAGAAATATATATATATATATATTCAATAAAAAAAAACAATGAAATCCTAACATTTGTAACAACATGAGTGAACCTAAATGACATTAAGTTAAGGTAAATAATCCAGAAACAAAAAAGCAAAGACTACAAGATGTCATTTATATGTGGAGTATGAAAATTTAGAAGCAAAAACTAAAGTGTTAGTTGGCATCAGATGAGTGGATCAGGGCAGAGGAGAAATAGGGATATGCTCTTCAAGTATACTGTCAGATTGGAGAAAATTTCAAGAAGTCTATTGTAATTGTAGTTAATAATACTACATTGAACTTTTGAAAACTCTAAAAACAATGGATATAATGTGTCATCACTTCAAAACTGGTGAATATATAAAGTGACAAATTTGCTACTTAAGTACCTATATTTGTAGTTGTATAAATTCTTTGAAATAACAAACCAACATACATATCATTTAAGTTAAAATAAATAAAATTGGAAATAAAAAGAAAGACATATAAGCTAGGATATGAAAGATAACTGAAATATATCTAAGAACAGAACAAACATTCATGTGTGAATTCTCAGACATCCTCTTAGCATTCCCTTCCAGACACCTCTGGTTTCGAGCTAAAGAGGAAAACAACCAAAACCACGTAGATACCATGATTAACCATTATGTTCTCATTCTGCAGGACTATTGATGCAGCATTTGGAACATGATGAGAGGGCTTTTATTGTTATTTGGGGTTTTGGTGCTGAGGTCTTTCTTTGGTTGCTGATTGATTACAACCTAACCTAGTGTTAGGGCTACAACTATGGTTTCACTCATGCTAGATTGCCAAACACTATCTATCCACATCCTCGTTTCCCTTTATCTTACTTTATTCACACAACACAGTTACACTAGTCATAAGTAAGGCATAGATGAAAACTAGAAATTCAAAACTATTTCTCACATAAACAGAAGAAAATTAATCATTAGCATAAAGCTGTGTCTAGAAATAAGTCACCTAGCATATGTGATCATGCCTGATTAACTGTCTTAATATATTAGTTTAACCTTCTGGTTAACAACCTGAGGTTAGAAATCACACAGATCTGAGTTCAAACTCATTTGCATTTCTCTCTGCTAGTGTCAACTAGATCTTCTCAAAGTCTATTTTCTTCTTATAAAATGAAGATAATAACACTGCTTTCATAAAACTACTGTGAAGGTTAAATAAAATCAAACCATTTGGTATGGTTTGTAGCACATAGAAAGTGCACTTTTATATTTAATGAGTATAATATGAATCAAAAATAAATTCTACAGATGTCATCTAAAATGGCACAGTAGCTGGCTCCAAGTATCTGTTACTCTATAAGAAGAACAACAAAAGGCTAAGCAAAAAATTATTAGACTGAACCTTGTAGTAACTCTAGAAAGCAGTTAAGGGTTTGCAATGATTACTACACAAATTCTGACCTCAGAATGGAACACGAAATCTTTATTTTTCTGCATTTTTTATGTGGGTTTTCTTGACAGGACAAAGAAGCTATCAGTTCTTCATTTACGAAAGTTGTACAAGATGAGGCTGGAAGTTTCTAAAGCCCTAGACAGTCATATATTTAGTGGTTGATGCTGGGAATCAACTGGAGATCTCCGCTCTTCTAAATATGGACACGTTTAGGCTTCATTATAAGATGGTGTCAGTGTTCCACATTCTATGAGGTGGGAGAAGAAGGGAGAGATGGAGTGGAGGAAAAATGGCCAACTTTTGTCAATTGTAGGTTGTGACCATTAACATCACTTTGTCATGTCCTGAACCTATCATTGCAAGTGTTGCATTTCAGAGTCATTATTATATATATGGGGAGAGGACAATATTTCACTAAACATATTGTTCATATCTCTCAGAGTTTATGCAAAGAATAACCTGTAGATGTAGAGATATACTGTGTATAAACATAATATATATGTAATATACCATTTGTATATATATTATATTATATATATAATGTGTGCATGTGAGTATTTGTGTGTGCGTGTGATGACATTTAAGTTCATGTGTTTCATGCCCACATATTCAAGCAATTGGGTGTTGAAAATATGCAAATAAAATAATTGCATCTCCACAGTACCTATACAGACTTTTCCCCTTGCAATTCTTACCTAAACAATAGTGGGAAACCACTTCTGTAGCATCTACATCATATTGTGTATTAAAATTAATCTAGAAATGATAAAAGTGTATATTAGGATGTACACTTGTTCTATTCAAACACTAGACCATTTTATATAAGAGGACAGAGTATCTGTAGATTTGTAATCTGTTGGGGTCTTTCAGCTAATACCTCAGAGACAGTGAGAAACAACTATTTATAGATGTGGGTTTATAATAGACTTGCATAATTGTGGTAGCTAGTTAAACTATTGAGGCAGTCTTCATATCTAATGGTAGGTTTTGAAATCCACAGGGAAAACAATAAGAAAGGGAAGCACACAAAACTGGCAGAAATTCCATAATCATTAGTGGGAAACCTACATACAATTACAAAGATGGACTGAAATCAGTATCTGTTCTTGTTGCCTCAGATACCAGGTATTTTAGTTTTCTACTGAATAATAAAACACCATGACCAAAACCAACTTGACAAGGAAAGGCTTTATTCCATACTACAGTTCCACATCAGAGTCCATATCTAAGAAACTAAGGGCAGGAACTCAAAGAAGGAATCTTGAGCGAGAAACTGATGTATAAGTCATGGAGGAATGCTGCTTACTGGTTTGTTCCTTTGTGGCTTGTTCAGCCTGCTTTCTTATAAAACTCACTGAGCTACATCTCTACCCCAACACTGTTGTACACCCATCAAGTGATACCACTACTACCTCTGGGTTGGATGCTCCCATATTAATCATTATTCAAGAAAATGCCCTACTGACTTGCATAGGGGCAAACTGTTTGATGGAGGCATTTTCTCAATTGAGGTTCTTCTTCCCAAATAACTAGCTGTGTCAGCTTAAGAAAAAAACAAAACAGAAAAGCAAAAATAAAACCCAAAACACCTAAAACTAACTAGAATACTAGGCTATCTTAAAGAAACAAAGCACTCAGCAAAGAACCCAGTGCATGGGTCATGTCAAGGAGTAAGTAAACAGAGGGGCAATATGTGTCTTCTTTTAGTCTTCAAAATCTCTATGGAATATCCCTTGTGGCTCATTTTAACCAGAAACATGCAAGAAAAAAATTGTCTGGGAAGTATAGATTAAGCAAGTTGGCAAGTTGGATCAATTTTATACAAAGTCTCCACACTAAATAATTCAGGGGTGTGTGTGTGTGTGTGTGTGTGTGTGTGTGTGTGTGTGTGTGTGTGTGTGTATGTGTGTGTGTTGGTACTGGATAGCAAACCTATGGTCTGACACAGGCCAGGCAATTATTATATCACTGAGCTACATCTTTACCCCAACCACTGTTGTACATCTCTCTCTCTGCTAGGTCACTATGCACTGCCCTCCATAGGTCAGCAATAGAGAACTTGCACGTTGGTCACTGATCCCAGGTCTGAGATGCTCCCAGTGCTTATCAATCTAGCAAGTTCTAGCATGTGTGTTTTCTAAGCACTTGGTCTTACTTGTATGACTGCTATTTTAATAAAGTGAATACAATTGTTAATGAAAATTTACATGAAAACACCACAATACTAGGCTTATTACATAATACATGTTCAGTAACAGTCAGCTCTGATTATTGCTATTTCTCCACTATCTTTATTTGGTCCTACTAACATATACTATAGATTTTAAGTTCTCTTATTCTTGGATCAGATTTTGTCCATTTTCAACTAATAATCATAGTCGTGGTAAACCTGACATCAGGCACTAAAAATGGCATAAACACTTTAAGTTCATAATTCATGACAGTAATTATAATGTATGTGGTAAATAAGCAACTCAGTTCTGTAATATCAAGTTCAGAGAAAAGAAAAGTTCTTTGTATGAGTCATATGCATTAAGGGGTATCCTTAGGGTGATAATATAAAAGGAATAAAATTGATTAATAAATTAATAAAAAATGCTTAAAATTGCTCTTGGAATTATTTTATTAATTATTGGTTTAGAAACTATCTAGTTTGCAACTTGGTATTTTATAGACTGTTTATGGAAAAAATCCCTCCCATGGTGAAAACAATGTTTTATTACATTACAATAAGATTCAAGTCTTTGGCTGTAGAGAGGCAGTCTCTGGCACATTGGAATGAATGTTACCTTTTGAGGATCCTTAGGGGTCAGGTGGCCAGTCAGCTAGCCTTCTTCTTCAAAAGGACTCACGGTTAATGTTTATTCTCCAACACTCTGTTGTTTGACAAAGTTTCCAAACTATTACTAAAATATTGCTTGAGATGTAACATGGTTGGTAACATGACAAATATCACACACAAAATCTTTCCCAATTTTTCTTTGCCAACCTCTTGTTTCCATGCATGCCATAGATAATTTGCTGTCCTGTTCCTGTTTCTTTCTATTTTCTTTGAAAACTGCAATGAGAAGGTTTGCATAGATCTCCAGAGAAATTTCTAAGTTCTAATTCTGCATGCAAATCACAGGATTTTCTATATTTACAAGTCTAATGTTTACAAAAGGGAATATCATCTTTCATTAGAATTTCATTTCCCAAATTACTAAGAAGTGGTAGTATATTTTTGTTTGTTTATTTCTTCTTTTATAAGTTGCTTTGCCCACTTTAGTTATTGTTTTGCTACCATTTCATTTGATTAATTTATATCTATTATCAATTATATGCAAAACAAAACATTCTTGTTATATGACTTTGTATTATATTTAGTACTTGTGATATATATATATATCACATTTTTATATTGTAATAAAATTAAGTTTATCATTGCTTTTCTGTTATGCCTCTGCTTTTGGAGAATTTTTGAGAATAGTTCATTATCCAGATGATAACATTTGACATATTTTCTTCTCCATTTTAGTTGCCTTTTTTTTGCATTCAGACATTATGTCCATATAGAAGTTTGGTTTTGATGTGATGCTATTCAAGAATGCAATTATCATTGAGAATACTTTTTGCTATCCTAGTGTTTTTTTTTTTTTTTTGTTATTCCAGATGAATTTGTTAATTGCCCTTTCTAACACGGTGAATAATTGAATTGGAATTTTGATGGGGATTGCATTGAATTTATAGATTGTTTTCTGCCAGATAGCCATTTTTACTATATTGATCCTGCCAATAAATGAGCATGGGAGATCTTTCCATCTTCTGAGATCTTCTTCGATTTATTTCTTCAGAGACTTGAAGTTCTTATCATACAGATCTTTCACTTCCTGAGTCAGAGTCACAACAAGGTATTTTATATTATTTGTGATTATTGTGAAGGATGTTGTTTCCCTAATTTCTTTCTCAGCCTGTTCATCTTTTGTGTAGAGAAAGGCCACTGCTTTGTTTGAGTTAATTTTATATCCAGCTACTTTACTGAATGTTTATCAGGTTTAGGAGTTCTCTGGTGGAATTTTTAGGAATCATCCTAAGTGAGGTAACCCAATCACAAAAGAACACACATGATATGTACTCACTGATAAGCCCAGAAACTTAGAATATTCAAGATACAATTTGCCAAACACATGAAACTCAAGAAGAAGGATGACCAAAGTGTGGATACTTCACTCCTTCTTAGAATGGGGAACAAAATACCCATGGAAGGAGTTACAGAGACAAAGTTTAGAGATGAAGTGGAAGGAAGGACCATCCAGAGACTGCCCTACCTGGGTATCCATTCCATATACAACCACTAAACCCAGACACTATTGCATATGCCAGAAAGGTTTTGTTGACAGGACCCTGATATAGCTCTCCCCTGTGAGGCTATGCCAGTGTCTGACAAATACAGGAGTGGATGCTCACAGTCATCTATTGGTTGCAACAGAGGGCCCCTAATGAAGGAGCTAGAGAAAGTACCCAAGGAGCTAAAGGGGTCTGCAACCCTATAGGAGGAATAACAATATGAACTAACCAGTACCTTCCAGAGCTGTGTGTCTAGTTGCATATGTAGCAGAGGATGGCCTACTCAGCCATCAATGGGAGGAGAGGCCCTTGGTTTTGTGAAGATCATATGCCCCAGTACAGGGGAACGCCAGGGCCAAGAAGTGGGAGTGGGTGGGTAGGGGAGCAGGGCAGGGTTGGGGGAGGGTATAGGGGACTTTTGGGATAGCATTTGAAATGTAAATGAAGAAAATAGCTAATAAAATTTTTTCAATTGAAAAAAAAGAAAAAAATATATAAAAAAGGCTGTGTAAAGGAATAAGTGAATATTACCATGTTCCTACCACCCATAGGAAGACAGAAGAAGAATGGAGGATTCTCCTCTAGAGTGTGAAATGGGAACATGGCTCTGACAAGACCGAGATTTCCAATTTAAGAAGAGTTTTTTTGTTTGTTTGTTTAAAGCCACCACATTTGTGGGAAAAACCTACAGAGTCTTTGGAAACAAATACATTCCGAGTGATCTGTGCTGGTACCTTTTTCATATGTGGAGCTTTCACTGAGGCGGAAGCTCTTTCTACATGTTTTATTTTGTTTCCTTGATCTATTAATCATATTCCAAGATAATATATTATCTTAACTACTATAAGTTTTAGTATTGTGTTATTTGAGTTGGGAAGGTAGCCCAGTCAGTAAAGTGTTTGCTACCATGAAAATCATGGTACTTTGATTTCCAGCACTGTCATAAAATTCCAGCGTGATGGCTGGCAGATGCCTACACTGGGGAAGCAGAAATGAGGGATCTGTCAGGCTTGCTGGCCAGCCATACTAGCCAAATCATCAAGCTCTAGGTTTGGTGAGAGACCTTATTCTCAAAAAATATAAGATAGAACACAATTGAGTAAGGTACCTAGCATTGACCTCTGGCCTCTATCCACATCTGCACATACATGCACACATCCTGATACACACACACACACACACACACACACACTAAAAAATTATGTTATCTGTTAAGACAGGTCTTTCTATTATTTCTAGCTTTGGTTCGACTTATTATTGCCTCCTTTTTTACTTCTATGAAAATCTGGCAACTCGGTTAAAATTTTCCACAAAACTCCTCTGATCTATTTAAATGACACTGAATTTTTCAAATAGCTTGAAGACTTGATATGGTGTGAAACCCCAAGTAGTTTTACCTACAACTATCCATTTATTCAGTTACTATAATTGCTTTTCATTTACAGTTTTGAAATTCTCTCAAAAATTTTATCCATTTATGTTAAACACTCCCACCCCATAACTTTCAGGCTGTGTTTGCTATTTGTGAACTTGTTTATTTAGATCATGTATTTGTGCATTTAGAAACTCAATTTTTGTATCATGTTACTATTTAAGGCAAACATTGCTGAGTTCCTTAAGTTGGCATAATTTGTACATTCTCTTGGTTTATTTATATAAGAATATCAAGTAAAACTTTATTTTATTTTTTTCCCAGTGTATGTGTAATAATATGACATTGAATAGACACAGTAATGTGCTTTTTATTGATTCCCAAAGAAATGTTTATAATGTTATATCACTAATTTTAATGTTTCATATGAGCAGTTTTTGTTGATATTCTAAGATAGCTGCCAATCTCTCTTTCACAGACTGTTAAGGGGACAGATTATTAGGTTGATCCTTATGAAATGGTCCTTTTCATGATTACAACGGGTCTTATATCATCAGTTTCATATGGCTGGACTTCATGAATTCAGAGATTCGAATATTAAACTCTCCCTTTGTTCCATTATTTCATGAGAATAAGATGACCAAATTGGATTTGTTCAATTTGGGTTGGCTGCCAAATTAGCCTCATGCAAATCTTGTGAAATACACTCCTTCTTTATTTATTTCCTGAATAAGTTTGTAGAGACAAGGAATACAATTTGTTATTATTATTTATTTAATTCCTTTAATTTTATAATATTTATCTGGTATTTCCATATTGAGTTGAAATTTTATTTTTTAATTTATGATTTTATGGTTATGCGCCCATATGAATGGGTGTTCTTGCCCACAATGGCACATATGGAATCCCAGAGATTGATGGCAAAACACTATCCTCAGAACTTCTCTACCTTAAGTTTTAAGACTTGGTTTCTCATTGAGTATATAATTTGCCAGTTTTTCTAGAATGACTAGGTAATAAGCACCTGAGCTCTGCCTATCTCTGACTCCAGCACTAAGGTTACAGGAGTGCTTCGTCATGCCCAGTTTTTACATGAATGCTGGTGACTTAAGTTCTCAAGCTTGTATGGCAAATGCTTTGCCACGGAGACACCTACCAAACCTGAATAAAAATATTTTCTTAGAAATTTTACCTATTGTTTAAGTTTTCAAAATCAACAGCATAAAAGTTTTCAAATTTTTTCTTATAATTTAGTTTCTACTTATGAATAACCCTTTTCCTGATTTCCATGGTTATTTTTCTTCTACTTTCTCTTCTTTTGAGCCATATTGTTAGGAATTTTTCTGTTTTATTGGTTCTTTCAAAAAGTAGCTACTGGTTGGTAATGTCTACTTCTATCTTTTTTTTTTTTTTTTCTATTTGTATCCTCATGCTTGCTGATCATTTGCTTTCATTCTGGAAGGAATTACACTGTGTGTTTGTTTGTTTTCTTAAGAAAATCTTGAATTTGATACATGACTTACTAACCTTTTTTCTTACTTAATTTTAGGATTTGAGGCTATACATTTTCTTGTTAGCCATTCTTAAAACTGTGTGTCACAATATTTGGTACTCCACTGTTTTCTGACTCATTTTCACTAATTTTAATTTTGATTTTCTGACTCATGAATTCTTTAGGACTTTCTAAATCTCCACTTATTTGCTATTTTATTTAATTTTACATTAATAATTACCCCCTAGTGTATGAGTCTCAGAGGCTAAGCATGTTCTCTATTCAGTAGTTATGTGTCATATTGAATTAAAATGATCTATCTCAAGGAACCCCGCTCAACCAAAGATTGGGAACTGTTCCAGTTGGGGCCAGCCCAGCCATCTGCCTCATGTACATGGCCAAGGGCATAGAGGGCCCCAGAGAACTCTCCACGTCCCAGGACCCCTAGCACACACAGGACCTCTTGATCACTGGAGAGCATGTGGGCGACAGAAGCAACAGAGCTTCTTGGACAGTGTCCCATCTAGCCTTCATCCTCACCCAGGAGGCAGAGTGGAAACCAAGACCCCTGGACACCTTCCTTGCCAGAGGAAAGTCGGTCTACAGAGAGGGTTCTGACCCCAGGGCTCAGGAGGTGGATCAGAGCTCCAGAGATCTGGACACCTGCCCTGCAAGAGGAGAGCTTGCCTGTAGAGAGTGCTCTGACCACTGGGACTCAGGTGAGAGTTGGACACCCAGGTGTGCTGACAGAGGCTAACAGAATCACAAGAAGATGAAGCTCCAGCCAGAGACATATTGACATTAACACCAGAGATAAACAGATGGCAAAAAGCAAATGTAAGAATCTTACTAACAGAAACCAAGAACACTGGGCGTCATCAGAACCCAGTACACAAACCGCAGCGAGTCCTGTATACCCCAACACACCCGAAAAGCAAGACTCAGATTTAAAATCACATCTCATGATGGTGGTAGAAGACTTTAAGATGGGCATTAATAACTCACTTAAAGAAATACAAGAGAATACTGCTAAACAGGTATAAGCCCTTAAAGAGGAAACACAAAAATCCCTCAAGGAATTACAGGAAAATACGGCTAAACAGATAGAAGACCTTAAAGAGGAAACACAAATGTCCCTTAAAGAACTACAGGCAAACACTGCTAAACAGATAAAAGTCCTTAAAGAAGAAACATAAAACTACCTTAAAGAATTACAGGAAAACACAACCAAACAGGTGATGGAATTGAACAAAAGCATCCAAGATCTAAAAATGGATGTAAAAACAATGAAGAAAACCCAAAGGGAGACAACTCTTGAGATAGAAAACCTAGGAAAGAAATCAGGAACCATAGATACAAGCATCAGCAGGAGAATACAAGATAGAAAAGTGAATCTCAGGTGCAGAAGATTCCATAGAAAACATGGACACAACATTCACTTGGAAACTGAACAACACTCTATTAAATGATACCTGGTCAAGGAAGAAATAAAGAAAGAAATTAAAGACTTTTTAGAGTTTAATGAAAATGAAGCCACAAGATACCCATACTTATGTGACACAATGAAAGCAGTCTTAAGAGGAAAACTCATAGCCCTGAGTGCATCCAAAAAGAAACTAGAGAGAGTATACACTAGCAGCCTGACAGCACACCTAGAAGCTCTAGAAGCAAGGAAGTAAATTCGCCCAAGAGGAGTAGATGGCACCAAATAATCAAACATAGGGCTGAAATCAACCAAGTGAAAACAAAAAGAACTATTCAAAGAATCAAACAAACCAGGAGCTGGATCTTTGAGAAAATCAACAAGATAGATAAACCCTTAGCCAGACTAACTAGAGGTCACAGGGACAATATCCTAATTAACAAAATTAGAAATGAAAAAGTAGACATAACAACAAAATCTGAGGAAATCCAAAGCATCACCAGATCCTACTACAAAGGGCTATACACAACAAAACTGGAAAACCTGGATGAAATGGACAACTTACTAGACAGATACCAGGTACCAAAGTTAAATCAGGATCAGATTAAGGATCTTAACAGTCTCATTTTCCCTAAAGAAATAGAAGCAATCATTAATAGTCTCCCAACCAAAAAAAAAAAAAAAGCCCAGGACCAGATGGGTTTCGTGCAGAGTTCTATCAGGCCTTCAATGAAGACTAAATTTCATCTCTCCTCAAATAATTCCACAAAATAGAAACAGTAAGTACTCTACCCAATTCATTCTATGAAGCCACAATTACTCTGATACCTAAGCCAAACAAAGATCCAACAAAGAAAGAGAACTTCAGACCAATTTCCCTTATGAATATCAATGCAAAAATACTAAATAAAATCCTCAAAATGGCAACCAACAGATTGTGAAAGGACTCTTGTTGGAGCATAAACATGACCCCACAGACCATGGTAGGTGAGCACTGAGCCTTGGTTTGGTTTGCTCTGCCACTTAAGACATGTATGTATTAGTTCACCTTACATAGCATTGTTGAGCTCAACTTGTGATAACACCACCATGGAAAGGCTTTGAGAGAAACTTACCCAAACCCAAGAACTGCTCCTGAGGCTCCTGTAGCAGCTTGCCACTTCTGCAGCCTTGCCTCCCGCTGATTGGCAAGCCTAGCTGTTTCTTCAAGATTGACCTACAGCTGCATGGTGTGTGCTTGCTGAGAGGACTGGACTGTAGCTGCCAGTTCATGAGTGGAATTTGCGTGCCTAGAGGGACTGGTCTGCCGCTGCTGAGTCATATTTGGTGTTTGCTATGGGACTGAACTGCTGCCCGAGAAGATCCAGCTTGCTCCCAAAGAGCTATTGCTGAACAGATCCACTTCCCACATATCCTAATAACTTTTCTTCTCCACTACCTATGCTCTACAAACAAGCAAGCAAGTGAAAAAAATATTCATTTTTCTCTGCTCTTGACTATGAATGTGATTTTACGAGTTGTTTCTGCCTCCATTTTCCCACAGTGATGGAATGTAACCTGAAACTGTGAACTATTTTAAAATAAGCCTTTCTCTCCTATAAATTGTTTTTCTCAGAATATTTTAATCTCAGCAACCAAAATAAAACTAAGACAATCATCATCTCAATCAATAAATCAAGTATATAAAATTCAAATATAATCAAATGTCTTCATCATGGAATTTTATAAAACTCGGTGGGGGTGGAAAACAAAAACTAGAATGAAGGAGGAAAGGGACTGGCATAAAGGAAGGAAAAGAAGTCAATAACTATAGTATATGAATGGAAGTTAGAGTTCAGGAGCCCATTGCTTACCTTCTGAGATTTGCTGCCATCCTAAAAGTTGTTCAAGTTATATGACAAGTGCTTAGTTCATGGAATGAATGTTGAATTTAAGTTTCATGCCTTATAGACCAGTTAAGGAAATCAAGACAAATTTAAGCAAGACAGAAACAATGAAAGTTCCAAGAGAATTGCATAGATGACACAGAACTCACAATTACATGGAAGCAAGAAAATTCATCTTTACCCCGTGAGCCTTACTTTAAGTGCGAAAGAATAGATATGGTTGTCTCTGGTTGGATCTTGCTCCTTCTGTGATTCTGTTGGCCTATGTCGGCAGACCTGGGTGCCCAGCTCTCTCCTGAATCTCAGTGGGCACAGGGGAAAGATTTCTAAACAGAACAGCAATGGCCTGTGCAGTCAGATCAAGAATTGACAAATGGGACCTTATAAAATTGCAAAGCTTCTGTAAGGCAAAAGACACAGTCAGCAAGACAAAAAGGCCACCAACAGATTGGGAAAGGATTTTTACCAATCCTAAATCTGATAGGGAACTAATATCCAACATCTACAAAGAGCTAAAGAAGCTGGACTCCAGAAAAACGAATAACCCCATTAAAAAATGGGGTACAGAGCTAATCAAAGAATTCTCAACTGAAGAATTCCAAATGGCTGAGAAACATCTGAAAAAAATGTACAACATCCTTAATCATCAGGGAAATGCAAATCAAAACAACCCTGAGATTCTACCTCACACCAGTCAGAATGGCTAAGATCAAAAATTCAGGGGACAGCAGATGCTGGCAAGGATGTGGAGAAAGAGGAACACTCCTCCATTGCTGGTGGGATTGCAAGCTTGTACAACCACTCTGGAAGTCAGTCTGGAGTTATCTCAGAAAATTGGACATAGTACTACCAGAGGATCCAGCAATACCTCTCCTGGGCATATACCCAGAAGATGTTCCAACTGGTAAAATGGACACATGTTCCACTATGTTCATAGCAGCCTTATTTATAATAGCCAGAAGCTGGAAAGAACCCAGATGTCCCTCAACAGAGGAATGGATACAGAAAATGTGGTACATCTATACAATGGAGTACTATTCTGCTATTTAAAAAAAATGAATTTATGAAATTCTTGGGCAGATGGATGTATCTGGAGGATATAATCCTTAGTGAGGTAACCCAATCACAAAAGAAGTCATTGGATATGCACTCACTGATAAATGGATATTATACCAGAAACTTAGAATATCCAAGATACAATTTGCAAAACACAAGAACATCAAGAAGGAAGACCAACACGTGGATACTTCATTCCTCCTGTGAAGAGGAAACAAAATACCCATGAAAAGAGTTACAGAGACAAAGTTTAGAGCTAAGATGAAAGGATGGACCATACAGAGACTACCCCACCACAGGGGATCCATCCCATAATCAGTCATTAAACTCAGACACTATGGCATAGGACAGCTAGTGCCTACTTAAGGGACCCTGATATAGCTGTCTCGTACAGAAGTGGATGCTCATAATCATCTATAAGAAAGAACACAGGGCCCACAATGGAGAAGCTAGAGATAGAACCCCAGGAGCTGAAGGGGTCTGCAACCCTAGAAGAGGATCAACAATATGAACTAACCAGAACCCCCAGAACTCATGTCTCTAGCTCCATATGTAGCAGAAGATGGCCTAGTCGGCCATCATTGGGAAGAGAGGCCCCTTGGTACTGCAATCTTTATATACCCCAATACAGGGGAATGCCAGGGCCAAGAAGTGGGAGTGGGTGGACAGGGGAGCAGGAGGGGGGGACTTTCAGAATAGCATTTGAAATGTAAATTAAGAAAATATCTAATAAAAAAATTGAAAAAAAGAATAGATATGAAGATAGATACTACATTTCATATTTTTTTTCTTTGTCAGAAGCCAGGTTTGGCTAGGTTTCACCTGCAAATATCCTGAATGTTCAGTGACCTCAACCAACATAGCTTTATTTCTCATGCACACTGCATGGCTATAAGTTATCAGAGTTCTGGTACATGTGATTCTCACTGAAAATCTGACCGGTAGTGGAGCTGTAATCTCTAGTTCTGCTTTCCAGTGGAACATTACATTATTATAGTTGAAGCAAAGAGACATTGAAGAAATTTAACATTGACAAATACAATATTCAAACCTGAAAGTAATATCACTTCCAAGACAAGAACTAATCACATGCTAAACTAACCAAAAGAAGACAAACCTAAGTGTTAAAAGAAAGTGTTGAAGCAACAAATGACTTCCAATGTTTTCAAACCAAAATAGTGGACTCTTATCCAAACCTTCTTTAGTAAGACAGACCTTGAAAATATTGAAAAAGCCAGCTATGAGTGTCTACTAGAGAGCTGTAGACTACTGGGGATAGATCTGCTTCCATCCAAGAAGCCTTGGCAAATTGAACAAACCATGGGGACAGTTGTCTATAAATAACTGTTTTGGATGCCACCCCAGGTGGAGACAATGGCAGTATGAGTTACACATCAAGAATTAATTAATGGATAGTTACCAAAATAATCAGCCTCCAATAACCCTTAAGAAAAAAAAAAAAACAGAAATAGAATGGAATAAAGGAGGAAGGGTTCCAATATTTTCCACGATTCGAATTGAGCCATGGTACAAAGATAATATCCCTACCCTTGAGGCTTTCAGTCAGGAGCCTAGCATGAATGTCCTCTGAAAGGATCCACCTAGTAGCTGATAAAACTGATACTGAAAAAAGCCAAACACTGGATGGAGCTTGGTGACACTGATGGAAGAGTTAGGGTAAGGAGGGCCTTGAAGAAAATAGGAACTCCATGTGACCAACAGAGTTAACTAACCTGGACCCTTGGAGGCTCTCAGAGATGAAAGCACCAACCAAAAAACATACACAGACTAGACTGAGACAGATGTGCAGCTCAGTCTCCATGTGGGTCCTCCAACAACTGGAGTGGGGAATGTTCCTAAAGCTATTGCCTGTCTGTAGAGTCCCAAACTGGGCTGCCTTGTCTGGCCTCAGTGGGAGATGATGCACCTAATCCTGCAGACACTTGATGAGCCAGGGTTGGTGGATATACAGGGTTGTTCCCCCCCTCTCAGAAGAGAAGGGGAGGGGGAATAGGAGAAGGGACTTTGTGAGGAGAAGACTGGAGGGCAGGAATCAGGATATAAAATGAATAAATAAACTAACTAATATAAAATAAAAAAGAATATAAAGTATAGCTGACTCTTGGACTTGTCACTAATAAGGATTTGTTTTTTAAAAAATTAAAAATAAAGCAAAGAGGTGGTAGCCTATTGAATATAACTCAACTGAATGGTCAAGATGTCAAATGAGCAACAGCTTGAGGACTCTGGAATATAAACAAAAGCAAGCATGTTGGGAAGAGAAATCAAATATTATATAAGTGAATTATGGAGAAGAGAAATGAGATTCTGAAGAAATGGGTTTTTGTTTGTTTTCTTTTGTGTCCAAAAGATGGGTTTTTATTAGGACTTAGGGCAGTAGCAATACAGAAAACAGAATCTCCATGAGAAATGCCATCTTGCTAGACAAAAGACAAAAAAAAAAAAAAAAAAAAAAAAAAAAAAAAAAAAGATGTGGCAAACTAACATGCGTTGAACAGAGTAGGACCTTAAGAATTCCAGAGAAGTGAGACATAAAGAATAATTTTATGTATCAGCTAAAATATGGACTTGCATTGCATGTGTCCATGCCTAGGACAGACTAAAATTAGTGTAAAGTAACACACCACTTTTCATTTCTGGATTGACTTCAAGTTGGTGAGTGTAGGAGATACTCACCTGAAGAAAGAAAGAAAGAAAGAAAGAAAGAAAGAAAGAAAGAAAGAAAGAAAGAAAGAAAGAAAGAAAGAAGAAAGAGGCAACGGAAAAGAAAAGAAAAGAAAAGAAAAGAAAAGAAAAGAGAAGAGAAGAGAAGAGAAGAGAAGAGAAGAGAAGAGAAGAGAAGAGAAGAGAAGAGAAGAGAAAAGAAAAGAAAAGAAAAGAAAAGAAAAGAAAAGAAAAGAAAAGAAAAGAAAAGAAAAGTCTTTGAAAACAGAAGATGCATTGGAAGTACTGCTGACCAAGGGCCAGACAGAACTTCCAGCTTAAACCCAAATGTGTTGATCGGTTGATAAAATGAAACACACACACACACACACACACACACACACACACACAAAAAAAAAAAAAAAAAAAAAAAACCACACACACTTTGGACATTTTCTACATAAATATAAAATGATTCAGAATTTCGCAGTATGACATCTACGATGTTTTACAAACTTATTCAACAAAGAGTTTGGAAAATATGGTTAACTTTAAGGAGGTAAAAACAGAACAGGTACCAATGACAAGGTGGCCCAAATACTGAAATTATTAGGTACTATACAGAATCTGTGTAACTATGTCACATTAAGCACAGGCAGAGACATTTTATATAAATGGAAAGACAGAGCTCAAATAAGACTTAAAACTTTTTAAAAATGACTTTATAATTACAAACAATTCCTTAAAATGTTGGTTAAGCTCAACAAAAGAATAGAAATAATGAAAGACATAACGAAGTCAAAAGTATGTCAAGAGAAATTATAAACATGGATAATAGAGAGAAAACAAGTTTGGAAAGTAAAGAAAGCCTCTGCTACCTATGGGATAATATCAAAAGACACTGTGTCTAGACCTGTAAAGAAGGTTCGGGAGTTAAAAGCACATGCTGCCTTTGCAAAAGGCCAAAGTTCCCAGAACCCAAAGTAATTGAAAGTAATAGTGGAGAATCTACTAACACTATTCTGTTAAATAAACATAGTATTAACGTTGCTCCTAATGACATCTCATTATTCTCACATATTAATATATCTCTCAACTCTCATCACAGAACCTCTTTTTTTTCAGTATATGCCAATTAACACAGAGACCCACAACACTCAGAAACTAAGATACAGCAAAATGTTCAGCCCTAAATGGGACACCTTCATCATGCCTTTCTCCTCCTAAAGTTCAGGGATCATTGCAGAAGAGGGGATAAAAAGGCTCTAAGAGCCAGACAGGGTGGATAGCTACAATGAAATAGTTTATTTGCGGTACAATAAGGAAGTTGCACATATGAATTTACAGAGGTGTTACAGCATTCACAAGAAACACACAACTAGCACCAAGCAAAATCATAGTACAAGGGCAGAAGATGGGCGTAAAGTCCTATCCTTGGCTGAGCAGCTACTGGTCATACATCTGCCAGACAGAGTGAGTTTTCTTTAAGGGTATAGTCCCTGGTGGGTCTAGCAAGCTCCAGTGGAAGGACACACACCTAAGAATATATAAGCAGTGCCAATGGGACATAATCAAAGATGAGGAAAAAAAGGGGGGGGTGACACAGAATTGTGTTGATATGGCGTAAGGGGTGGATCTAGGATAAAATAGAAGAAGGAAATGAAAATGTTCAAATTACAATGCATGCAATTGTCAAGGAATTAATAAAATATTTTTCAAAGAAACAATATAGAAATGTTACCAAATCCAAATGAAATGATAAAGGAAAATAAAACAATCCAAAAGAAGGCCTGAAAGAAAACAAGAAACAAAATAATAGTGCACAAAAATTAAGTTAAATTAAGTTTCTTAGAAACATAATTATAAAGCAGATAATCTTCTATTGATTAAAAAATGCTGTATGCTAATTTTAAATGCAAAGAGCAAATGTAAAAATATAAGGAATAAATGTAAAAATACATACCATGTAAGATCTAAACAAAAGAAAGTTGGAGGTATTATATTAATAGCACACAACAGAAACTGAAACAGGTAAAATCACCAGGGATAACCTGAGACATTATCTACTGACACATGAGTCAGTTCACTAAGAATACGTGATAGTTGTAAATTTCAGAGCCTAAGAAGCAAACCTGGTAGGTGAGAAAGGTAAGATGTATAATTACAGTCAAAGGCTTCAATACTCTTGTCTTAGTAACTAGATAGAAAAATTTGAAAATTAACAGGGACTTGCTATGGAATGAATTGTGCTCTAATTCCCATCATGACTGTATTTGTGCATGAGGCATCTAGAATTAATAAAGGTTAAATGAGCTCATAAGGGTGGGCTACTAAGTTGATAAAACTGATGACTTTATTAGAGGGGGGAGAACAAAACAGGGATCAATGAGATGGCTCAGTGGGAAAAAGGTGCTTCAAGGAAAACCTTGTTGACTTAAGATTAAACCCAAAATCCACTTGTTATAAGGAGAAGATCAAGCCCCTAAGGCTTTCTATGACTATCTCTCTCTCTCTCTCTCTCTCTCTCTCTCTCTCTCTCTCTCTCTCTCTCTCTCTCCGTCCCTTCCTCTCTCTCTTTCATACATACACATACCATACATGTAATAATAAATAAAATATTTTAAAATTTAAAAGATAGAGATAGACAGATAGATAGATATGCTTACCCAGGAAAGACCTTGTGTGCATACAAGAATAAGGTCATCTGTAATTTTAAAAGCCATGATCAGGAAAAACATGGGACAGTACCTTGATCTTAGATTTTCTCATCTTCAAAACTGTGAGGAAAAACTCTGTTTACATAAACCAATCTATACTAGTTTGTCACAGCCTGAATTTCCTAATGTATTTGCAGCCCTAAGTAAAATCACTCTACTTCAATATGACCCAATTTGTTTATCCAACAGCAAAATACATATTCTTTACAAAATACAAATGAATACAATAATAATTTTTGTTATACATCAAAAATGGAATTGAGCTAGAGAATTACACTCATCTAAATAATTCATGATTAGAAAATATTTTTCAAGAGGCTGGGACCTCTCCCAGCCAGCCAGGACCTCCCCCGCCACCTGCCGCCCGCCATCATCCCTCTCTGAACGCAGCAGATAGGGCCGCTTGCTCACTCTCCACACCGCAGGACACTAGGTAGACATCTGGGTTAAAGTTTTGTACTCAATTAAGAAGAACAGACTTGAACACCAAAACTCTCTGCACCATCCCAGCAAAAGGGGAGCTCCTCTGCTGAGACTACTCTGACCACTGAGCTTCAGGAGAGAGCTGGGCTCCCAGGTCTGCTGACAGAGGCCAACAGAATCACAGGAGGAACAAGATCCAACCAGAGACAACTATATCAACCAACTCCAGAGATTATGAGATGGCAAAAGGCAGACGTAAGAATCTTAATAACAGAAACCAAGACCACTCACTTTCTTCGGAACCCAGCACTCCCACTTCAGCCAGTCCTGGATACCCCAACACACCCCACAAACAAGAGTCAGATTTAAAATCATATATCATGGTGCTGGTAGAGGACATGAAGAAGGACATGAAGAAGGACATGAATAACTCAGTTAAAGAAATACAGGAGAGAGAACCGCGCCGCCGCGCCATCTTTCCTCTGAGCCCAGCGGACACAGCTAGGGACACCCCAGGACTTTAAGATCGCATTGGGGTTACGCGTGAGTGCAGAGGTGGTTTTGGGAGCAGCGGGTCAGCAGTTCACTCCAGGGGCAGGAACTGAGAACTCCGCCCCACCGGAGGCTGGGCCTCCCCCAGCCAGAACCGC
>LR754573.1:15755-46881 GCA_902729485.2 Mus minutoides | reverse complement strand
ATGTTGTGGGCTGTGGACGGTGCAATGGTGTCAAGTTCTTCCTGGGCTTGAGCTCAGCAGCAGAGTGGAGGTGCAGCTGAGGCTCCCCTGTGGCCTCCAGTCTGTGACCTGCTGTCTCTGGCATGCAGCTGCCAGAGAAGCCTCTTTTGCTTTCCACTTGTGATTTTATTCCGTCTCTTTGAATGTAAATGCAGACAATGCATTTGCCCTAGTAAAATTTCATCGCCATTTTGAGCCTTCCAGCTTGTTGCCATCTTTCTGTTGTGGCCTTCTGTGGTTGCCTACCTGGAAGTGTCTTTGTGGCAGAGGAGGCTGTTAAGGACATATTGATTGAATTGGAAACTACTGCTGTCACTCCTCTCTTCTGCATCAGAAAAGGCTGTGACTCATCTGGACCAGAACCTTATTAATATATGTGCCCCTTGCTGTCCTTGGTTTGCTGTAAGTGTACGGTGTGCCCAGAGAGTCCCGCTCACTTCAGTGAAACCCTCAGTGAGCTGGGCAGGTGTGTTGGGCAGGTGTGCTGGGCAGGTGCTCTGGGCCAGGTGCGCTGGGCAGGTGTGCTGGGCAGGTGCGTTGGGCAGGTGTGCCAGGCAGGTGCGCTGGGCCAGGTGCTCTGGGCCAGGTAGGTGCACTGGGTAGGTGCACTGAGCCAGGTGTGCTGGGCAGGTGCGTTGGGCAGGTGTGCTAGGCAGGTGCACTGGGTAGGTGCACTGGAGGTTATTCTGAGCCTCAGCTGCTTGCTTGCTTCTTACTCTTTCTTCTGCTGGCTCATACACACCACTGGTGTGAAAAAGCCTACTTCTCCATTGGAAGCTGTGATTTGTAAACAGCATCTCAAGTTGACAAACTGTGGCCTGTGGCCCAAAGCTGGCTTTATCACCTATTTTCTAAGTTGTTTGTGTTTGGCTTTGAGACAGTCTCACTATGTAGATGTAGCCTGGCTGGCCTGGAACTCTCTGTGTAGGCCAGGCTGGCCTTGAACTTAGAGAGATTCCCTTCCTCTGCCTCCTGACTGCTGAGATTAAAGATGAGTATCAGCCTGCTTAGCTCTCTTAATTGTTAAAAGGCTGGGAAGGGGTTAGGGGGTAGGAATCAACAGAAGATGAATACTACTGGTATATGAAAAATATATGAAATTCAAATTTCAGAGTGTGTCAATAAAATGCCATTGAAACCAAGCCTTTCCCTTCTTGTGGTGTCAAGGCTATTTTTGCTTCAGTAGCCCCAAGAAACACTTCCTGTCTAGGTTTTTAGAGAAAGAGCTGGCCTGTTAGAGCATCACCTACTGAAGCATGTGTGGGCACACCTGGGTTCCTGAACCCTACCCTGAAGTGGAAATTTCTAGTTTCTTTGGAGACTCAGTTGTGTCATGTGATGTTTTTCTTTTCTTTTAAGATTTATTTATTTATCATATGTAAGTACACTGTAGCTGTCTTCAGACACACCAGAAGAGGGCATCAGATCCCATTACAGATGGTTGTGAGCCACCACGTGGTTGCTGGGATTTGAACTCAGGACCTCTGGATGAGCAGTCACTGCTCTTAACTGCTGAGCCATCTCTCCAGCCCTTGTTTTTCTGGAAACTGTCACGAGAGGATTTTTTGCTGAGAACAGACACATGGTAGTTTTCTGGAAGCTGTCTTGGGAGAGAGCATGTGACATTTTGCTGAAACAGACACTTGAGAGGGCGTGTGACATTTAGGAAGAGTAACCTCACAGTGAGGGGAAGCTCTTGCATCGGTTCGCCGTTGGTCTTCACAGGTCTTGGCTGACAACAAACACTCATTGGTTGATTTGCCTTGCTAAACTTGGCTGATCTCTCCAACTATGATCTTGCAAGCTGGTCTTCACTGGTCTTTGCTTGTCATGACTCTATGGAGAAAAACAAGGCAAAGAACTTCTTGTGGTATTCTATTTGCTTGACATTTCCGTGGACACATGCTAATTTGGTGGAACTTTGTGGTTTCTTCTGGAACAAGCCAGGACTACTGATTCATGTTAATATTTTAAACTGGGCTGTTGATATTCTGACAATAAAGATTAGAATTGCCCCCAAAGAACTATTTCTAAACATGTCTGCACCCCCCTTGTCCTATTAACAATCTTTCTCCCCTACCTTTGGTCAGTGGGCTAGAAGGGAGGTTAAAGTGTTTAAGAATCCAATTAGAAAGCCGGGTGTGGTGGCGCACACCTTTAGTCCCAGCACTTGGGAGACAGAGGCAAGCAGATTTCTGAGTTCGAGGACAGCCTGGTCTACAAAGTGAGCTCCAGGACAGTCAGGGCTATACAGAGAAACTCTGTCTTGAAAAACCAAAAAGAAAGAATCCAATTAGAGTAGGTTTTGAAAAATCTATGCCACATGGCACTTGAAACTGTGCTTCAAGAATACGCATGTTAAGCAGATTCTTGAAACTCACACCCAGAAGTGCATTAAGGACCCACCTTGGTGACCCAAGGACCTGTGAAAGGCAAAGCTGCTCTATATGTTCCCCCACCACCACCTGCTTGCCTCTTAACTCGTACATGTAGTAACTTGTCTACCCACTGTATGGTTGAGATCAGATTCTAAGCTCTGTTCTGCAGATTGTGGGGAGAAGGTCACATTAGTTTCTTTGGCCTGCTGTTAACATAATATGAAATACTGGCAGAATAAACAGGGATTTGTTCTTCTACATTCTGAAATCAGGAGTCCAAAGTCCTGCAGGGCTATTTCCCTTCATGCCCAGGCCTGCCGCCCAGCACTCTGGCTCTGTCTCAGCCATCCTTCTGTAGCCTCAGGCCTCTTACACCTCTCTAAGGATGCTGCTTACTAGGTTAATATCCAAGATGACTTCCTCAAGATGCTTAAGAGTTACAGCAGCAAAAACCCTTTTCCAAATAAGGTTATTACAGGTTTGGGAATTAGGATGTGCCCATAGCTTTGGGGCCACCGTTCAGCTTGAAACTAATGCCATTAATCTTTATCCTGATAGCCTGTCCAGATCCAAGTTGTAAGGATTCTGTCTCCATCTCTAGTCCCGCTTGTGTCATTTTGGTTTTGTTCTGCCATGAAAATCCCTTACTTACACATTTATGATGGTTTCCCACTTGGGAAGCTTTAGAGTGTGTGTCTGTGCCAGGAATTGTGCTCTCTGCAGTAATGTCATCTTCACACTGTCATTTCTAGCCCCTCTTCTTCCCTCTGGCCACACTGCTCTATGTGCCCTTACAGCTCTTGCCCTCCGCCTGAGCCTGCAAACACCACCCTTCCTTCTGGAAGACTGGCTGTGCCTACATCTTCATTACCTGCTCCTACTGTTGCGTCTCCTGATGCATACATACTTGTCAGAGCTGGTTTAACAATGACCTTCCCAGGAGACCTCTGATGCTCCTTTGTGTTATGTGTGAATCTATGTGCCTTCTGCATACTCTTCTGTCTCTGAATGCATTATTCTAGCTCCAAGTGCCCAACATCTGTAAGTCAGGGACTGAGAGAGACAGTGTCACATTAAAAGCCTCTAAATCAAACCCCAGGACTTTAAGTGACACTAAATAAATGTGTGTATTTATTTACTATACTAACTTGTAACTACCTATACTGTATTTATTTATTTCAAACCTGAGACCACAAGTGGCCACAAAGAATTTTTCTGTTCTGATACTCTATTTGGAAGCTCCAATATTTAGGTCACCAGTAAGAATGGATGTAAATCAACCAACTTTTCTCATGGATGTCGGTATTGTTAGAAATCCAGTTTTGTTGGTTTTGATCCTTTTCATCAAGCGATGAATTGGTGATTATGAATTGGCTCTATATTTACTGCTTACTGTCATAGGAATTAGCTATAGCTATAGCCAAACACTCACCTACCTGAGATTACCACTGAGGGCAGACTTCCTGAAACCCATTGAGGGGAGTAAGTGTCTGGGAAGAGGAGACCAGGAATCCTGCCAGATGATAGTAATATTTACATAGAAGATTTACCCTGTGATAAATTCCACTGAGAACAGCCTTATGAAGAATCATTTCCCCTGTGACTTGTGTTCTAACAAGTGCTGCTGTGGGGTTGGGGCGTTTCCGAACACATAGATGGCTTGCCATGATGAAAGCATGTGCCTAGTTCTGTAAGGCTCAGGATGGAGCAGCTGAGGAGGTGGGTACCCTTGGGATGCTAAGCCAGTGTTTCTAAAGATGATTTGGAATGCATCTTTCAAAACATGTGATCCTAGGCTTCATGGAGGGAAGTCACATGTTATATGAGCTTTCAAGTCATCAGGTGTACATATCATGCAGAGCTCAGGACGAGAACCAGTCTGGGATCCTCTCAGGAGCTGCAGCCCTGTGTCACGAAGCAAGGACTGGCTCCAGTGCCGAGACCACGCTGCTGATAACCTCATTCTGGCTTTCTCCCTTGAGGTGCAGGCCGTGTTTTAATGTCCCCTGTCATTCTTAATATGCACAAACCCACAGCTAACACGTGACTTCTGTTCTTCACTTCCTCCCTTGGCTCCCATGTACGCTGTCCCATAATGTTAGCCTCCAACAATATAGTACACCCACACACACTGCATTATCAATAAAAACAATTTTGAAGACACAGTTGTCTTTAAAATGAGTCTTGTTTCATCCCAGCTATCCACTGCCTCAGAAAAACTAGGGTTTGCTGAGTAGATTGTTTTCCTGTCTCCCTAACCTCCTGTCTGCGCAGGCCCTGAGGACCTGCTGGCTGAAAGCCGCTGCTGTCTGGATTTAGGGACTATGTGATGGAGACTTCTTTAGAAGCAGCCAAAGCTGTGTCCCAGTGTCTGGTATATGACATTGTTTGTTCATCTGATATGGGACCACCCATGCTGAAACAACAACAGCTTTAGAAATAAGAGCCCACTCTAGCTTGCCACATGCACATTTCCAATTGAGCTTGTTCCCTGCCTCTGTTTCTCTGACTCTTCTTTCTTACCTGTTATAAGCTAGTAATTGTTTTGCTATTTTTTTTTTTTAAGTTTAAACAAGACTTTCCCCTTTATCATTTGTGGTCATCTTACTAAACACTGGAATTACTTCTGTTGGTTCCTGTCATTTTGTTAATTCCTCTAGGTAGGTGTTACAGACAGCTGAACATAACAATGTCAGTTCAGAGATTTTGCTCCTCTTTTTTTAACAGGAGCCAGCTCTGTGTCCCTTGTCTTGACTGCTGCTCGGGCAGTAGGACAGCCAGCCACTCCTGATGGTGCCATGTGGTTCTAACCGGGCCATAGGCCCAGGAGTTTATACTTCTTGTTTTTATAGAATTTCCTGAGATATTCTTTCTGAGTCTGGCTAATGACTGTGAGGAAATGCTGCTGCTACTACATGATTCAAAGGAAAGACAGTTTTGATTTATTTTTATTATTTTTAATTTTATTTTTCTATCCATCTATCTTATTTGATTTTTCTTTAAAATTTTAATTATATTTATCAATTTGTTTGTTATATAAGGATGTATTGAGACAAGGTCTTGCTACATAACTCAGGAAGCATTCAAACTTGTCACCCCCTGACATAGCTCTGGATTACAGACTCTGGAATATACCACCCCAGTTTACTTTGCCTGAACTGTGGCTCTGCAGTACTTCTGTTTTAGCCAATGCATGTGTAAGGCAAACTCCTATGTGCTGTGATATAGACTGGGGCACTAGGGAACATTTGTGGAGTGGGGGATGGAAAGGTAGGAGCTAGGGCTTGGGAAACATCAGGGCAAAAGGAGCCGCCCTGTGAAGGGTGATAGTTATATAAGGTTCCAGTTTTAGCTAGGACCACACAAAGACCAGTAATAGACCAAGCAATGGAATAGCAGGTGATACCCAGCCCCTGAGAAGGGGATACACGTACAGCTTTGTTTCCTAAAGATAAAAATACGGCATACAGGAGTCACCCACAGGGAACAGTGAGTGACTGGGGCCACACAGCTTGGTTTGGACCCTAGCTCCTGCTTGCTTACTACCTGTCATAGACTCTTTACTATTTTGACTGCTTTATCTACAGATGACACATTCAATTAGTGATTCCCAATTATTTCTTTTTTTAAGTTGGAAGTGAATGTTGGGAATCTAAATGTTGGTAGTGACCTGGATGATAGTATAGAATATGATGATGCTATCACAGTCAGGAAAAAAAAGGCCTAGAAAATATAAAAAGAAATAAATTCAAGAGTTTGGTGAATTATTTCATGAGATTATAGTAAGTTAAACAGACCACAAAAGAATCAGAAAGTATTTAACCATATAAAATTATAACATATTATTAGCAAATATTAAGATACTGATTTGGAATCTCATTTGCTGGGTATTAACTTTATTATCTTAAGGAATTCTTTTGAATTAATTTTCTGAAAATCCCCACATCCCAGAGAAGAAGTAGCCAAAAGCCAAGAGCAGGCAACTCATCAGAGAAATAGAGAAATGTAGATAAAGCCTCTGCAGATTACCCGTGCTGATTGGCTCCCGTGCTCAGGTCAATCTGTGTGAATCTTAAGTAGTTTAACACTTCTAAGGATAAATCATAGTAATCACCGACTCTAGAACTCTGCCTTATAGACTGAACTCCAAATAGGTGTAGATGAAACCGTTGTACGAAAGACGTGACAATTATGTTATTAATAAGAGAGAAACATTGCAATAATGGGCTACTTAGAAAATTGTGACATGATGACACTTTCAAAGGATTGTCATGCACCCATTAATGATGATGATGACCCTGGACATAGAAAATCTAGGAAAGAGATCAGGAGTCATAGATGCAAGCATGGCCAACAGAATACAAGCGATAGAAGAGAGAATTTCAGGTCCAGAAGATACCATAGAAAACATTGACACAACAGTCAAAGAAAATGCAAAAGGTAAAAGGCTCCTAACCCAAAACATCCAGGAAATCCAGGAATCAATGAGAAGACCAAACCTAAGGATAATAGGTAGAGAAGAGAGGGAAGATCCCAACTTAAAGGGCCAGTAAATATCTTAAAAAAAAATTATAGAAGAAAACTTCCCTAACCTAAAGAAAGAGATGCCCATGAACATATAAGAAGCCTACAGAACTCCAAATGGACTGTACCAGAAAAGAAATTCCTCCTTTTACATAATAATCAAAACACAAAATGCACAAAATAAAGAATGAACATTAAAAGCAATAAGGGAAAAAGGACAAGTAACATATATAGGCAGGCCTGTTAGAATTACACTAGACTTTTCACCAGAGACTATGAAAGCTAGAAGATCGTGGACAGATGTCATACAGACCCTAAGAGAACATAAATGCCAGCCCAGGCTACTATACCCAGAAAAACTCTCAATTACCATAGATGGAAAAAAAAGATATTCCATGACAAAACCAAATTTACACAATATATTTCTGTAAATCCAGCTCTACAAAGGATAATAGATGGAAAACACCAACACAAAGAGGGAAACAACGTCCTAGAAAAAGCAAGAAAGTAATCTTTCAACAAACCTAAGAAAAGATAGTTATACAAACATAATTCCACCTCTAACAACAAAAATAACAGGAAATAACAATCACTTTTCCTTAACATCAATGGACTCAATTCCCCAATAAAAAGACATAGACTAACAGACTGGATATGTAAACAGGACCCAGCATTTTGCTACATACAGGAAACACACCTCAGTGACAAAGACAGACACTACTTCAGAGTAAAAGGCTGGAAAACAATTTTCCAAGCAAATGGTCCCAAGAAGCAAGTTGGAGTAGCCATTCTAATATCCAATAAATTCAACTTTCAACCAAAAGTTATCAAAAAAGGTAAGGAAGGACACTTCACACTGGTCAAAGGAAAAAATCTACCAAGATGAACTCTCAATTCTGAACATCTATGCTCCAAAAAACCCACATTCATAAAAGAAACTTTACTAAAGCTCAAAGCATGCATCACATCCCACACAATAATGGTGGGAGACTTCAACACCCCACTCTCAGCAATGGACAGATCATGGAAACAGAAACTAAGCAGAGACACAGTGAAATTAAGAGGGATTATGAAGCAAATGGATCTAACAGATATTTATAGACCATTTCATCCTAAAGCAAAAGAATATGCCTTCTTCTCAGCACCACATGGTACCTTCTCTAAAATTGATCATTGACAAAACAGGCCTCAACAGATTCAAGAAGATTGAAATAATCCTAGGCACTCTATCATATCACCACGGACTAAGGCTGGTCTTAAATACCAACAAAAACAGTGGAAAACCCAACACTCTACTCAATGATAACTTGGTCAAAGAAGGAAGAAAGAAATTAAAGGCTTTTTAGAATTTAATGAAAATGAAGGCACATCATACCAAAATGGGATACAATGAAAGCAGTAGTAAGAGAAAAACTCACAGCTCTATGTCCCTCCAAAAGGAAACTGGAGAGCACTTACTTACACTAGCAGCTTAGCAACATACCTGAAACTTCTAGAACAAAAAGAGGCAAATACACCCAAGAGGAGTAGATGGCAGGAAAAAATCAAACTCATGGCTATAATCAACCAAGTGGGAACAAAAAGAACTATATGAAGAATCAACAAAACCAGGAGCTGGTTCTTTGAGAAAAATCAATAAGATAGAGAAACCCTAACCAGAGGGCACTGAGACAGTATACAAATTAATAAAAATCAGAAATGAAAAGGGAGACATAACAACAAAATATATCTTAAAATAATTATACTGTTTGTTGAATATTAACAATTGAAAATATTAAATTTATGTTCTACAAACATCAAAGAAAAAAAGGTGGAAAATAAATGCATATAATAATACAAATGATAAAAATTTTTTTAACTTTTTCCAATTTTCTATTAGGTATTTTCTTCATTTACATTTCAAATGCTATCCCAAAAGTCTCCTATACCCTCCCCCACCCTGCTCCCCTACCCACCCACTCCCACTTCTTGGCCCTGGTGTTCCCCTGTACTGGGACATATAAAGGTTGCAATACCAAGGGGCCTCTCTTCCCAATGATGGCCTGCTAGGCCATCCTCTTCTATATATGCAGCTAGAGACATGAGCTCAGGGGGTACTAGTTAGTTCACATTGTTGTTCCACCTAAAGGGTTGCAGACACCTTTAGTTCTTTGGGTACTTTCTCTAGCTCCTCCATTGGGAACCCTGTGTTTCATCCTATAGATGACTGTGAGCATCCACTTCTGTATTTGCCAGGCACTGGCATCGCCTCACAGGAGACAGCTATATCAGGGTCCCTTCAGCAAAATCTGGCTGGCATATGCAATAGTGTCTGGGTTTGGTGGCTGAAAACTTAGAATACCCAAGATACAATTTGCAAAACACATGATAAAGATTTTAAAACCAAAGTTTCAAATTACTCTTTGTCATCTACTCAGATCTCCCCCGCCAAGCCCCATTGTTGGTTTGTGCCTGTTATCCCACTTTTGAAGTTGACACTGAAGATTGCTGTACATGTAAGGCCGGTCTGTGCTACTTATACTCAGCAAGCCTCTGTTTTCAAGTTAACAATAGTTTAATGAACAGTTTAATGAACAGTTAAGTAATAAATGCAGTATCTTAAATACTCTTTGAGCTTGCTGAAGTCCACCTTCTGAATTATGTTCCCAAGCCAGGAGGAAAGATAGTTCAGTGCAGTTTCTCTTCTAAGGCAGTATCTGTGAATTAGCATTTCTCTGCAGAGTTGTTCACAAAGTATGGAAAGAGTGTTTGTTGTTGTTGTGAATGCAGACTTCTTTCCTCAGGTTTCCACTTTGTTATTATTACCACACTCTTGAGCACACCACGAAGACAGTGACAGGAAGCAACTTCAGCGAAGGATTCAGTCGGGATATTTGGTGGCTGCTCTGAAATTGTCACCTACCTTAATCTGCCTCCTTCTAATTACAGTGTGCACAGGTCTGCAAGTCTCAGTTCAGTGAAGAGTAGCTTGCTGGCAGTACTTTACTGTGCGCTTGGCCTTCAAGCCCTCTGCAGGGGTTCTCAGTGGTCACCATTATAGATACAGCCGATCTGGCCAGTGAGATGGACAGCCATTAGCATCCGTGCTGCTACCCAGCTGCATGTGGAAAGCTATTGCATATCTTCATGCAAATAGAAAATAAATCAAAATCACAAAATTCACAATCTTACTTACATACTTTCTCAAAATTCTTTGCTGTTGATGTAGGCTGAATTTTTTTTTAAAACAAGGTATTTCATGCTTCATAACTATAGCAAGAATATCAACTGCTGTGTTTTTTTTCTCCCTTTCTTCCTTCCTCCCTCCTTCCCTCCCTTTCTCCTTCCTTCCTTTTCTTTTTTTCTTCCTTGTCATCTCTCAGATAACAAGACCATTCCATTCAGGGAGACTGCATAGAGAGCAGTGCTCTCTATAGTTCTACTAACCTAGCGCTAAAGCCTCTAGAGAGTGTGTATAACACGCTAATAAGGTGTGGAGAAGACAAAAGACTGGCCAGAAACCTTGGGTCACAAGTTTCCTTTCGGAATGGTAAATTCCTAGGTGTTCATTTTGTTATATAGTCTAAGCTGAAGAAGCTTGCCAGCTGAAACTGCCAAGCTCCAGGAAAGTCTGTCTTTGCCAGAGGTGAATCCTAGTGAGGCAAGCTCTTATACAGCATCCACTGTATTGAACACCACAGAGTATGTGTGGCTCTATCCTGCCTGTGCCAGAAGAAAGTCTGTGGGAGCCCAGATGTCTGCTCTGGCCATGAGGAAGCCTTCCAGCACTCCAGAAGTAAAGCTTCCTGTTTCCTCCCTGCTGGGAAGTGTGGATTCCATGGACCTCACATAAAACTCAAGTTGGCCTCCTTGCCTACTGTTGGCAAGCCTAAGGGGACCTGGGCTTGTGCCCACCCTGGCAGCTACAAGGCTATATTCTCCACTCCCAAGACAGCTAGGTCTGGTTCCTGCCTTACTTTTCTATTGCTGTGATAAGGTAGATTGCCATGACCAAGGCAACTTATGGAAGAGAGAGCTTATTTGGAGTTCACAGTTTCAGAGGGTTATGGTCCATACCATCATAGCAGCAGGCTGGCAGGCATGGTGCTAGAGCACTAGCTGAGAGCTCACATATTGATCCGTATGCACAGGCAGACAGGGATAGCTGGGAATGGCATGGGCTTTTGACACTCACAGCCCCATCCCACCCCTATCTCAGCAAGGCCACACCTCCTAATCTTCCCAAACAGTTCCACCCACAGGGAAGCAAGTATTTAAATACATGACTCTCTATATATCAATAACCACAGTGCCCATCAAAAGATAAACGGTGGTGTGTATACACAGTGAAATTGTGGAAGAAGAATAAAATCATGTAATTTGTAGGAAAGTGGATTAAGCAAAATAAAACAACCAGAAAGACAAATACATGTTTTCTCTCATATGTAGAATCTAAGTTAAGGGAAAAATAGAGAGAGAATGGTGAGTCATTTGGGAACAAAGAGTAGACCAGTGGGAGGGAAGGAGAGGGGAGACGAGAGATGAGGGAGTGAACATTTAGAGTGAAACTCATGATCTTGTACAATTAAGAGGCACTAGTGAAAAGCCCAAATGAAGACATTTAGTCTCACAACTTAGTGCAAAAAATGGTTTTAAATAAAAATCACTCATAATATGAAAAGCCAGGATGATCTCAGACTGCACAGTTTTGATCAGGACAAAGCAACACTAAAGTGTCAGACATGTGTGAATTACCCAGTGTGTTTTAAAGGTGCTAAAAGGGTCTTTGTTAACAACTAGGAACATACTTATAGCAAAGGAAAGATGGCTCAGCAAGAAAATAACTTCTACTGAGAAACCTCAGTCAGGAAAGAGCAAAATATTTCTCATGTGCTCAAAGAACTGTCAGTCCGTCCTCCATAGCCAGAGAGCCTGTGCTTCAGGAATAAGATGCAATCAGAGCATCTTCAGATGGATGTGTCCCACTAGATCTATCTGAAGGATACGTCTGAAAGCTATCCTAGAAGAAACCTTGGAATGTCAAGAAAGATAGGTTGTGTGGCATGAAAAAAAAAGTGTGTAAATAAAATAGTTTTTCCTCTTTTTTTTTTTTTTTTGAGACAGGGTTTCTCTGTATAGCCCTGGCTGTCCTGGAACTCACTCTGTAGACCAGGCTGGCCTCAAACTCAGAAATCCGCCTGCCTCTGCCTCCCGAGTGTTGGGACTAAAGGCGTGCGCCACCAACGTCCGGCAGTTTTCCCTCTCTTAAATGTACTAAATTATGTTTGGTTGAAACAAAAAGTATGATATCTGATATACTAGGCTTCATAGAGAAAACATCTTAAATAATTGAAGAAAAGGAAAGAAATATATGTGAGCCAAGACTTCATATTTCATTTGAACTAGGAGTAAGCCCCAGATTCTGATAAGGTAGCAGCATACAGTTAATGTAATATCTAGATCAGCAAAAATCTATACAAACTGTGGATAATTAAAAATAAGATTCTTAGCCAGGAGATGATGGCACACACCTTTAATCCCAGCCCTTGAGAGGCAGAGGCAGGTGGATTTCCAAGTTCTAGGCCAGCTTGTTCTACAGATCAAGTTTCATAACAGTCAGGGCTATACCGAAAAACAAAAAAACCAAAAAGAAGAAACAGTAGTAGTAGTAGTAGTAGTAGTAGTAGTAGTAGTAGTAGTAGTAGTAATTATTACACTATATTCTAGTTCATAAAGCAAACCTCAAAACATCCTAAAGACTAAAATCATATACAGTATGTTTCATGACCGTAGTAAAAGTGGATTATAAAAAACAGAAAACTGTTCTGACACTTGGAAGCAATGGCTAACTCTCTTCTCCATAACTTATGAATTCAAGAGAAATGCTCAAGGGTTAGCTTAGAGTATATTATACTACATGAACATGAAAATCTGTAGGGCACAGCCAATGCAGTGCTAGCAGGAAGCTTACTGTAGTGAAAGCATGCACTAGAGAAGAGGAAAAGTGTCCAGTGATTAATCTGTTTCCACCCAAGAACCCAGTGCACAGGGGACTAGGAGAATGTCACAGTAATGTGCTTGCCATGCAGGCGTGGGAACCTGAGTCCAATCTCTACAACCCACATTAAAAAAATAAAGATTAAAAATCTAGTAATGATAGTGCATGCTCCTGATCCCTACATGGTAAAGATAATTTCACAAGCAGCTGTTGCGTAAGTTGGCTTCTGCAGGGTCACCAATCACACATTTCAACCTTGTCTTGGTTCTGAGTTCTACTTCATTGTAGGCTGGGGCTCTAGCACACAAGCTAGTGTGTGCTGCTGCGGTGGGGGTGGGGGTCTACCACACAAACCTAGTGTGTGGTTAGCATGTAGAGACTATGCATTTCAATCTCCAACAAAATAAAACCAAGAAGTTCCACTTACTTGTTTCCACAGAACTTGCTGGAATCTCTTAAGGTTCTAGTTTCATCACAGGCATCTTATCTTGCTGGGAAAGAAATAGATTGGCTCACATGTTTTAGAGAACTGAATTTTTTTTAACATGGACTATATGTTGTTCATGCAGTTGTAGGGCTTATCATAACGTCCAGCTAGTAGATGTTAGATTTTGATAGACTTTAGATAGTAGCATGGGATAGTCGTGTGCCCATGTGGAAATGGGTAGATGTTTAACAGCTCACTACCCAAAATAAAACCTGAAACCTCCCATTGGTTACACTGTATAAGTGTCTCTTAGCCAGTTAGCCCACTATCCAGTTGGAATGAGGTGGTAACAATTGCCTGGGAGGAGCCAGCTTGAGCTGGTCCCCATCAGCTGAGGACGGAACTGATTTAAGTAGTCATTAGCTCAAGTCTTTATTTTCTGATACCAGACTTGTTTAGTCTACTTCAAACTACAATGAAAACGTGGGCCTTGGGTTACTGCTCAGTCCCTTTCCGTTTATATCAGTGCAGAGATCTGGTGAGAATCAGGAGTTGGCATAAAACAAACTCACAGCTTTACTAGAAAGGGGACTAATGACTAATAGGGTTTCTTGCTGTGGAATGGCATAGATGACAGTAGCTTACTGCTGTCTGGCTCAGAGTAAGCTGGTTAACTTTCCTTGATCAGTTGTTTTCTTTCCTCTTGAGGATGATTGTTTTTAAGAGATGTACTCTAAAGGCCACCATGTCTAAAGGAAGCCTTACTTTTGTAAGGAATGGGGAAATTTGCCAGGGTTTTTGCACCATGGCCTTATTTCTCAATGTAGACATGTCATTTGGTCCTGAGGACACAGAAAGCATTTTCCTCTGTCTACAGCTGCTACGAAACCAGCCTCAAAGCGGAGCCTCAGCATGTGCCCTTGGGCCACCGTCTTCTCTTGCTTTGGCTTATTCCAACCTAGGATGGCCATGTAGTTTTATTGCCATAGAGATTTCAGGTGAGCTAACCTGCACAAGTAAACCTCAGGGGATCCAGGCTAGTCTCTTCTACAGGGGCACGTGATCAGGCGTCCCACAGATTCTTACACTCTGCATGCGCAGTGTGTCAAGGGGACCTGGCAACGGTGGCCTGATGTGCCTGGCTCCAGAGTATCTTGAGACCGTAGTGTAGAAAACAGGTCAAGGGCTGTGTGGAGGAGGTAGACAGTCTGAAGCATTAGTTAACCCACAAAGGATTGTTTTCTTTGGGGCATTCGATTGTAGCTGCTCAGTGACACTAACAAGTTTACAAAAAGCAGATGGCAAATTGCTAAATGACGTCATCATTGACCCCCATCTCAGACATGAAGGATGACCGCTTTCCGTCTCCATGGTTCTGTCCAGAGTCTTTTGGGGTGCATTGTCATTTTCATGACTAGGAGTCACGCAGGAGTGGGGAAATGAAGCAGTTTTGTGGAATTTTTTAAAAGTTTTTTTTTATAATTTAATCACTTTTATGTGTATAGCAAGTACTGTGTAGTCTAGAACCTACATTGAACCACAGTACAATAATGTCAGTGAATAAACACAACCCCCATAAATGAAACTCACCTAACAGTGGTGACCATGTGTTTTAGTATGCTATGTTGAAAGCAGACAGACATTTCTATGTGTGAAATCAAATTAACTAGGCTTAATTACTATGAATTATTAGTCAACCAAGTTAATTACAGGTCTTTGAGAAATGAAAGGTTTGTGAGAAATCTTAAAACAATGGTCGAATTCTCTAAGCCTCTGGGATGTTCTGGAACCTCGGGGTACCAGTATATGACAGTGGTCACCGGAACGAATCTGAAAGGTCAGGTTTCAGGGAATCCTGGTGTCAACCTTCATCCTGGAAAAACACTTCCCTCTGTGGTACAGCTACCTCACAAGTGACATTCAGGCCTCACCATCCACGGGCCCTTCTCACTTCCACGCTCTGGGTTTCAGCAGTCAGCTGAGGGTGGTATAATTTAGTAATTCAATGGTCATTTTAAAATAAATTTTAAACAACTATAAGGGCCTCATATCGTTAAACGCATCAGCAATGTAGGTCAAGAGTTATTAAGTCTGTTTGATTGCAGGTACCTGAAGGTAAGTTTCTTTCTTCAATTTCACAGGTAAGACATAGCAAGGCATGTATGACCCCATAGTAGTGTTCTTGAGTGGGGGCTTATGGAAATTCCACAACACATCAAAAATCTGTAAGGCTGAGAACCATTCCTCGGTATGTACCTGAGAACTCCAGGTTAGCACACACCAGTTTCCTTACTTCTGAGGTAGCCAGCTTGGGCAGTCTGCCCTGGAGTCCATCAGTGGAAGGGTCAGTGAAGCAGATTAGTCTATGTACATACTGGAGTGTTATTGGGCCATAAGAACAAAATCAGAACATTTGCACGAATGTGGTCTGGAGTGTAGTGTAGACCATGTTGGGTAAAGTAAGCAAAATTTATATAGACAAACATCACATTTCCTCTCATGTGAAAATCTGGGCTTAAAGGAGAACAGAGCAGTGGGAAGTAGGAAACTAGCGAGTAATGACAGGTCGGGGGCAGGAAGTATGATCAAAGTAAAGAGATACATGTAAGAAAATACAATTACTTTGTACAATTACTGTATATCAATAAAAGCTGAAGAAAGTCAGCACAGCTGAACATTCTGGTTTCTGGGGTACCCAAGGTCCCAGTGAGCTGGTTCTAAAGCCTTTGATGCCCGGCGTGCCAGGTTGTGATGATTCGCTGTTAATGGATGCCAAGTCCTGGATGGATGAGAGCTTGTCTGTCACGTGAAAGTGTATCTGACCGTCTTCCAGCCAGAGGAATGCAGAGTCACACACTTGCTGGGGGCTTGGAGTCAGAGTCTCCAGACCTGTGTCAACCATTACTAAGGCTAAGGCACCATCACATTGAAAATGGCGCTGTTGTCCATATGACTCACAGAGAGGAACTAGCTGATAAATGTGCAGGAAGTTGATTAGTTATAAGATGTGCCTGATTTTAAGCAGATCAAAGACTGTTGTGTGTGCAGTGTGTGATGGGGAATGGATGACGTCTGAGGATGACCTGCCTTAGCTGATTTTTATTTGAAATCCAAGTGAGATGGCATTCCCACAGTATTCAGTACGCAGTACCTTTCACACGACAAGAACCAAGCGAAGACTAGCTATGTTGTGATTGGCAGTTAATAGTTGTCCTCCTCAAGTTCCTAAAATGAGCTATAATGTTTTGGGGTTTTGTTTTGTTTTTGTTTTGTTTTTGTTTTTTGATATTTGAAACTGGATTTGTGGAATGGGTGTACAAGGCTACTGTCAGTCTTCGTAAAGGACTGGGTTATCAGCAAAATGACTGTATCAAACATGATATATAATGACTTGCGGCTCTATCTGAAATGCTTGATGAGTGTGACACTTGACAAAGGCCCTTTGGTGGAACATGGACTTCCCACTCTCCATCTCTCAAGTGAAGGTAGAATAAAGGCACAAATTATGCGTAGTGGTTGGGCAGGTTCAGAGGTGCTTTGAATACAGCTCTGTTCAGCTTTCCTGTGCCTGTGATAACTGATAATTTGGTGACTGGCTGACAGTTGCTCTGCAGTGAACTGAAGGAAGGCCTTTATTCATGAGCATGAGGCTGGCAATACTTCAAAGGGCAGAGAAGAAGTATTTGAAGCAACTGATACCAATGCAGTTGCTGCTCAAAAACTCGGTTAGAATAGAGCACTGTAGTAAGCCAGAGCCTGGCCCTCGAGGATAGCTGCTAACCGGGCTGCAAAGCCTGGTGCGCCTCAGCGTAAGGAAGGACAGCTGGCCACTCATGGAGACCTGAGGGACGTGAAAACACCATCCTGTCTTCCTCACCGCACGCCCTTATTGCAGTGTTGTTGTGTAGGCAGCCTTGTGACTCGAGATGCCTTCCTGAACCCCGTACGTCTACAGAAGCTAGTGCTTGAGAAGGAAGTCCCGGACTCCTCATTGATCAGTTAGATAAATACTGTTTAACCTTTGACGGAGAGGTAGAACACTGCCAAACTCTAAAAATGTTTTAACAAAAATGACCTTTTTTGCACTTGTCAAAACTAAGCCCCTTTATGAATAAGGCAGGTTCTTCTGGGTTGTTGAATTGATTTCCAGATCAGGCGTCATGATGTTAGCAGACATAGGGAAGTTGTCCTAAGCTAGGTGTTTCTCAGTTTTGCTTTACATCTGGGGCAGTGTGGAACTTTTACTTTTAGCTCTTCTCACATGCATGAGCACGTGTCAGGGGCCAGCTTATTACCCAGCCTGGAAAACGTAAACAACGGCAGTGCTTCCTCGTGAAATTGGTGCACTGCTCAGAGGAGACTGTATCTTTGCAACACCTGATGATGCCCCCGTGCCTAATGAGTGGTAATAGTGCCATTAACTAGAAATGCACATGTTCATCTGCCAAGGTGCGAAGAGACCTGAGTTGCTCCTAGGTATGAGATGTTCACTGTTTATGAACCTTTCTTTCTGGTACATGAAAGACTTGAGTTTCTGATTCAGGTAGTGTGTCCTTGAAGGGTCCCAGGGCACTGTAGACATTCAGCTACGTTTTGCTACATGGCCTTGCTGATTAAGGGTACTGTTTGTTATGTGTGCATTTCTTCTTTGCCTAAGACATTTTATGTTCTGGGACAGCATTTTGAAAGAAAGTGACCCCATTATAGGAAGGCATGGTTCTCAGAGCTGCACACCGCATCACTGAGGAAGACAGGAAGCAGCTGGACCTGCGTTCCTCTGTCAGGGTCGGACTGTGTGACTGCTCGGTGTCAAGAGCTACAGTCTTAGAGAAGTTAGCTGGGCGTCTCTCGGCAGTCTTGTCTGTCCTTCCTCCTTAGCCAGACCTTTTCTGTTCTGGGATTGTCTGAAGTGGTCTGTGTGACTTCAGTTTCAGGAGAGGTGCTGAAGTAACTGTGGAAGTTGAGTAGATGAAAAATCTCAGACCTGCATTGACTCACTCAAACTTCTGATGGAATAATTATGTTTTGCTAATTATTACTAATTGATTTTATTTTTTAATTAACATTCCATCTCAGCAACTTATACTGAGTTTGCATGTTTGAACAACAGAGGTGTGCTCCTGCCATTTGCTTTGTATCCACTGAGAATGGGAGGGAAGAGAATCGAGCACCAACAGTACAGAGCTACCATAGTTTCCTCTCACCTCACTGACTGATGCACGTGCACCATCTGGCCAGAACTGACTCTAGCAGAGCTCAGTTGACAGTCCTACCTTAGATCTGGGTGCCAGTTTCTGTTGCTCTAACACAATAACCCGAGTTAATTTATAAAGAAAAAAGGTCAGTGCAGGGTCAGCTGGCTCCATGCTTTGGGCTGTGGGTGGAGGGTGGGGTAGAGCAGAACAGCTCAGATACCAGCCAGGAAGCAGAAAGGGAAAACGTAAGAAGGATGGATACATAGATAGATAGATAGATAGATAGATAGATAGATAGATAGATAGATAGGGTCAGCATCTCATAATTCTGTCTAGGGCAATCTGTGAAGCTGTATAGCGCTCATCCATGGGCCCTGTGTGGGCCTCACCTACCAGTAGTGCCACCCAGAGGGAGCGAGGGCTGAGGGCCTCTGTGAATGGAGTCCAGGAACAGTTACTCACACTAGAACAGCCATGAGGGAGGGAACCTTTGAGCAGTTTTAAGTCTGGAGCACCAAGGATATTTTTATCAATTGCTTTTGTATTGGTCAATTTATAAAATCCAATGCAGGAAGAAGTATTGTACAGACTTCCCTGGAGCTCTCAGAGTCCATATTTCATGTCAGATGAAGTTACTTCACATTTATAGATACTATTTAGTATTTTCAAGTTTAAGAAGATTTTTTAAAATAAGTAGTCAAGTTAATTTTTTGTTACAATTTTATGGAAAGCGTGACAGCAGAGCTGGAGGTCTGTTTGTTTTTTCCGTTTGTGTATTTCTTACACTGGTGAAAGTGACTCTGCCTTAGTGTGGAGGAAGTGCCCAGAACACTAACTACCCCCCCTGCTTGGTCCCACCTTCATGGGCAGCCTCACCGTGGCAGACATTGGGTGGGGAGTGGTCAGGAGACATTCAATTTGTTTGTTTCTGATAATACAGTGTGGTGTTGGAGTGTTTGGGCAAGTGTTTGCAGCAGTTTGCTCTAGGCTGCATGCATCCCTGTCTCTGTATGCCATCTCTCTAACTTGTGGCAGACTGGGCCTGCCCTGGGAGGGGTGCAGAGGCTCTGCAGTTCTTCACAGCTTTTCCCATCAGCTCTGTAGCAAGTTTGGGGCTTAACTGTTCTCTGGGGTTACTCTGTCTGGGAAAGCTGACAGCCCCAGCATGAATGGTATTATTTTTGAAAGTTCCAAAACATTGTGGCCTCTGTTTCATTGCTTCCTTCTTTAGCAAATGCCTCCTTAGAGAGTGGAATATATTTTCCTCTTTAGAGTGGGGGAAGGAAAACATTCTTCATAGCTACATCCGGTCCCTGCTGCTTTTGCAGAAAGATTGGTGTTTGACACAGAAAGGCATCAACAAGGAAAGCTACATTTAACTTCGGTTGTTTGGACTGAGCACTGGAACAAGACCAAACCGGTTTCTCGTGTGTGTGTGTGTGTGTGTGTGTGTGTGTGTGTGTGTGTGTGTGTGTGTGTGTGTTTTGTCTGAGTGGCACTAAGCCCAGAAACATGTTTGCATTGCCAAGAGATGGCTCTAAATACGGTGTGTGGTGGGGAAGATTGCTCCTCATGCAGGCAACTGGTGTGTGCTTGGGCTCGCCGCCCTCCAGGAGGAGGTTTGGCTGAGCTGCAGACCACTGAAGAATGTAGAAACAGGAGCCTGGGCAGGTTGGCTTTGCACACGCAGCTCCAGCCAAAGTATGCAGATCAACCTTGCTGGCTGTTTTGATTTTTTTTTTTTTCAGATTTAGGAGTGTAATTAAACACACAACAGTGGCCAGCTTTGTGGGACTGGGAAAGAAGCATTGTACGCCCCGTGTTTAAACCCAGACTGTTTATAAAGGTGTGAACACACTCCCGTGATGCCTTGTGATAGCTCGCCGCCCAGCCAGCTGTGAAATCTGAGCCCTTCTCACCTGTCCTGCAGACAGCGGTCTGCTCTTTACCAGTTTAATCTTCTCAAAGTTGAACAGCAAGGGGCCTGTGGGGCCTGTTTGAGAACACTGACTTTAAAGATTGGTTTCTCCAGAAGCAGAGCCAGGGAGCCACAAAGAAGGAGGTTCAAACCCCCTACTGTTCTCTTGCCTTTAGCAATTAAGTAAACTAGACTTTGAAACTCCTAAATCAGATTGCCCCAGAGGGACTGAGTGAGCTGCTTTGATTGTTGTTTTGGTCGAGGGTTTTTGTTTTTTGTTTTTTTTTTTAAAGGTTTGGCTTATCTCAGTTTGTTTCTTCTTTTTATCTTTTTTCCTCAGCAGTGGATATAAAGTGACACCCTTTGCAGATTAATGCTGATTTGATTTTTATGGTAAAAGCTTACTATGCCTCAGAAAATAACTGTGAAGTAGCCAGTCCACATTCCATAATGAAATCATCTATGCTGACTGTATCACTGAGGAGCAGTTAAACTCAGCATGGTGTTGTTCTAAAACTCAAGGCTTCATAACAGGAGTCTATGAACTCAGTAACAAAGCTGCATTGCAGTCCAGAAACAGTGACGCGTGATGGTTGAGCAAAAAACGTACAATTCTGACCTCAAAGGGATAACAGCTTATTCTGTAGACAAATATGAATGAGCATGGCCCGAGGACACATTTAGGTTACCTCAAATTACTTGTTCTCACTTGGAAACAGTTTAACAAAGCCTTTATATTAACAGAACAAAGCCATAAATCAAGACACCTTTCACAGACATCGGTGGAAACATTAGGTGGGCAGGTTGAAGCAAAATGGAGGTACTTCTGCTGGAGGCCTCACACGTTAGATAATGACACTATTAGCCTTTTGGTTGGTGTCTTAGTTAGGGTTTCTAGTGCTGTGAAGAGATACCATGACCACAGCAACTCTTATAAAGGAAACCATTTACTTGGGGCTGTCTCACAGTTCAGAGTTAGCCCATTATCATCACAGGGGTACCCAGGCCTGCACACATGGTGTTGGAGAGATAGATCGCTGAGAGTTCTACACCTGGATCAGCAGGCAGCAGAGAAGCCCACCCTGGTGACATACTTCCTCTAACAAGGCCACACCTACTCCAGTGAGAGCACACCTCCTAACAGGGCCACGCCCTGTGAGCCTATGGGGCCATTTTCATTCAGTTAACTATCTTTGCAATGTGTTCAATAGAAGATGCAGCTTCTTTTCGAGAACCTTCTTTCACATGCTGCATGAAGCAGCCTATTTGAGCATCAGTGTCAGGAGTCTTCATGTATACTACTATTATCTTCAAGATATACTTCAAAAACAATAGAAATACACTAAAGGCCTTTTCTCCATCCATAATGGTTGTGTGATTTATTTTATTTGTTCTTTGGATCTATTGATATACTTGTATTTACAAGTCATCCTGTATTCTTTTAATGTTGTAAATTCAGTTTGTAAATATTTTTATTGGGGTGTGTGTGTATGTAGATTACAGGACAATTTGGGGGAGTGGTTTCTTGGAGAATGAGCATATTGGGGATCAAATTCAAGCCATTAGACGTTTGATAGTGAGTGCCATTAGCCCCTGTACTGGCCCTGCAGTCCCTCTGTTTGCTCACATTTGTTGAGGACTTTTGTATTTGAGTGCATCAAGGAAATTGGACTATAATTTCCATACTGGTTTTCATGTTAGTGTAACACTGGCTTTGGAAAGAGAGTTTCGAGGCCTTCCTGTGTGATAAAGCATTTTAAGAACTATGTCTACCAGTTCTTAATCTAGAGTTTGCTATGTAGTCACCTGGGACAAACGATCCTCAGTTGAGGAACTGTCTCGATCAGATTTTCTGTGGCCTTGTCTGTGAAAATTTGTCTTGACTGACGGTTGCTGTGGATGGACTTAATCTCACCGGGGCTGGCATCAGTCTTAAGCCGTGGGCCTGGGCCAAAAGCTAGCTGAGCATAAGCCCAGGACAGCGGGGGGGAATAGTATTTTTTCATATTTCCTGGTGTAGTTCCTACCCCGATTTCACTCAGGGTGGACCATGACCTGGAAATGTAACCAAATAAGCCCTTTCCTGCCTCAAGTTGCTTTGGCCATGACGTTTATCACAACAACAGAAAAGCAAGCTAGCAGTCAGTCTTTCGGATCTAGGGTTTCCTTTCATCAATCCAAGTTACTTTTTCAATTCCAATGCTTGCCATAGATTACTTCCTGTTGTTTTATATAGCTTTGGTCCACACGCTCTAGAAATGCATCGATATTACTTTTCTAGTATTACTTTCCCTAGTGATCATCTAGATTTTGTTTGTATTTGTTTTAATATTTCATTAGAGCCCCTGAAAATAAACTTGCCTCATAATTAGTAGCCAGTAAATAGTTCTAACTGAAAAGTAAACATTTCAGTTGATAGGTGGTTCAGTGTCCAAGTAGGCAGGCAAGACAGGTTCCCATGCTGGGAACCAACATGCTATTCCTGTGACTCTTCTCAAAGGACTCTTGTTCTGCCACTGTGGGTACAATCCAGGAAAGCAAGAACAGCCTGACCCAGGGACTGTGTTCTGAAGAGGGCACAGTGCTCCAGCCACCCACTCTACCTTTGTGATGTGATCATTCCTTCAAGACCAGAGGGGAGGTTTTAAAACTCCTGCTTCCCCTTCCCGCCTCCTTCCTTCTACTGTACATCAACAGTAAGATCTAAAGGAAGCAAAGCTATTTCCATAGTTATATGTTGTAAGATAAATATTTGTTCATGCTGGATTTGTTGGTTGCTAGTTTGCCAGTACAATTGTATTTTTCTTGAATTATTTTTAGAAGGTTTATTTTGGAACAGTCACCCAAAATGTCCTCAGGGATTCCACTTAGCCCCTCAAGGTAATGTTACCCACTATAGTGGCCTACAGGTACCCGATACATGTAGCTGTTAAGGCTGGGACTTATAATTGGGATATGATTATGTTTAGGGTGTGAGACAGGTTTTGACACTGTGGAGAAAGTGAAGTAAAGTACAATGTTCGTAGTTTTATATTGATTCCACACTGAAATGAAAATGTCCATACCTTGTGCTTCCTGAGGTTGACTGTTAATATCTACTGGTCTTTCCCTTTTCTTCTGCAGAATGTCTGCCAGAGCATGCAAGACTTTTATGTGGCATGGCTTGAGTGATTTCTCTTGATCAGGACTGTGATATCCTACATTCCTGTGTCATGAGTGAGAAATAGCAATGGGCCAGCTCCATTGGAAGTACCTGTCTTCTGAGTAGACCCTTCTGTTGATGTGTTGATGTCACAGCTGCCTGGGAAGTGTGCCAAGAAGGAATCTGTTAGTTGGGCCTCGTCTAAGTAAGAAAGGATCCTAAGACCAATGGTCTGAGTGGGTCTTCTGTGCCCTCCCAGGGGCGTAGAAGTTAAGGTCATTGTAGCAGAAAACTTTCTTCTCAAAGCCGTTTGCACACTGGACTGTTAAATGCGCTCTGCTGGAGATTAGCCTGAGAAGTCACCTCAGGTCAGGTGGAGGTCTGCCCCTGATTCTGTTACTAGGACCATAGGGGTGGGTCACAGGTACCTACTTATTGCCACAGTCTGCAGGAAGATTGTTCCTCATAAGGCATTTACTAGATGCTAAGTGTGAATTTGTGAAATACTAACTCTGGGTCAGACACTAGGTTTTCCTTTGCGTTTAAAAACTAAATACAGTTCCTGCCCTAAACAAATAAACTCATAATCTAGCCGATGAGTGAAGGGTGTTTGTTATATGATGATAGAGTCATACACTCCCAGACTTCTGGTATAGTGTACACACTGTACCCACGAACATTCTCTGTTTGAGAACCTCCAGATTCCATGCAGTGCGTAAAGGCTGGGGGAATAAATAGCTGCTCTCCTGAGTTATTCAGGGACTAATGACAAAGAGAAGGTCTGCCCATGCCACGCACAGGTCCAGTTGTCTTTCCGAGAGTTTCGAGTTCATTGTTGGTTAATTCCATTGATATGGAGCCCTCAGGAGCGGGTTGGCTGGAGTGAGCAAGCATCCTATTCATTATCGCCCAGATAACGAATGCTGGAGCTTTAGTTTTTGTGAGCTGCTGTGGCCCAACCTCCAACAGTGGTTCTTGCCATGGAGAATACTCCTTTCTGTCCCTAACTCTGTCTTCCAGAAGATTCCTTGAAGCTGGAAGAGATGTTTTCCTCAGCCTCCTGCCTTCCTCCTCTCCTCTTCCTTCCAGAGTCTCACGTCTTTCCCAACTAACACGTGTTACCCTTGGGACTCAGTGTTCCTCTGGAACTGTCTCCAGCTCCTTCTCTAGCCAAGCAAGCTTGCTTCCTCCCTTGCTGCTTCTGACAGTCACTCTCCATGCCCCAGCCATTTCCAGTCATCTAAAGATGTACATTTTACACAGCAGTTTCAAATATTGCATGGACCTCAGGAAAACCTCCCAGAGCCCAGTTAGCACTCCGAAGTCAAATGGCTGCCTACATTGGTGCCGGGGTTGAAGATGCGAGTGCCTTGTTGCTCTGTCTGTTCAGGGAATCCAAAAGCCCCTTGTTCTCTTTTCACTAGCCATTTCCTTGTTCAGATGGGGCTCCTGGGTGTGTATGTGAGTTTCCTCTCTGCCCTACCAGGGGTCACGTTTATACAGCTGTGACCTTGTCCTGAGGACTGACACATTGTGATTTGGGGAAGGGGCATCTTTCTATTATCTCCTGCTTTCTGACAATCCAGGAAATACCACTGGCATCTTGCTGTAATTGGGATGTTTCTGAAAATGGAAAGTGAGATTCACATAAGCTTTTGCAGTTTATAGGAGTGATAGAACATCTTAGGCATCCCCTACAAGTGGATGGAAGGCTTTAAACATCCTCTCCCACCGCCAAGTTATTTTGATCTGGGACAGGGTCCGTTAGAGTTGGAGGAGCCTTGCTGTTGAGGCCACAGAAGGATTTCCATCAGCCTGAGTAGTTGTCCAGTGACATCTGGATCTCTGTTCATTTTAATGACATATATGGGAAAAGTCATTTTTAACCCTTTGCCTCAGTTCTACTTCATACTTAGACTGTGTCAGAAGTCTTAAGGCATGTATAAAATAAAATAGCAGGGGCCAGCTGGGTGGCTCAGCAGGCAAAGGTGCTTGTCACCAACAAGATGCCAGCTTGACAAACCTGAGCTTCAGCCTCAGAGGCTATATAAGTGCAGAAAGAGAAAGTTTATCCAGAGTTGTCCTCTGACCTCCACAGGCCTGCTATGTATGGTATCTGTATTGTGGGGGGTGTACACACACACACACACACACACACACACACACACACACACACACCAAGCCTTTTAACAAACTCTAATTAATGTGAACTTAGTCACTTTACATGCTATTTGTACTAGAATCTCTATTTAAGTCTTACAAGCAGAACTTTTCAATATTAAACTGAAAACAAAATATTATGAAAGCTTTGGCATGTTCCAGAGTAGCAAACATCTTGGTTCCTTTGGGAGGTCTGGTTCGTGCTCTGAGGCCAGTGTGGCCTACCACAGAGCTAGGCCATAAAATGGATTTAGCAAGCCCCAAAACTTGACTAGACATCAAAATTGGCCCCAGGTGACTAAAAGCAATTCAGTCAATTACCCGCTTTCTTCAGGCAGAACCTTAGAAGGACTGGCATCAAGGAAACAGATGTGGAAAGCCCAAAGCGAACATATGTGTTAGGAAGACAGCATATTGTCAAATAGTGTAAACTAGATCTAAGATTTCACAACAGTTTTCCAACTTAACTTGCTTGCCCTTAAAGTGAAGCAAGCACTGCTTCATGGCACAAAAGCCTCCATGGGCTGCAGGCTACCTTCTCAGCAATAGTCTCACTTCCCAGTCCCAGGGACGTGGATTCGGATACACTGATTTCTGTGCCAGATGCAGCTCCAAGCTCTTCCTTCAGGAAGCCTCCCCTCCCTCCCTCCTGTGACCATCCCTGCTCCCTTTGTTCATAAGAGCAGTCTGTACCCAGTGTGACTCAGAGTGTGTCCGAAGGCAGAGCTGAATAGAGCGGCACAGGCAGAACCAGGTTCAAGTCTTCAGCATCTTGCCAAAGGCTCTAAACTGCTCAAGAGTGAAGATGGGGTGCTCAAACCATTTCCAGCATTAGAAGAGTGCTTAGCTCAGCAGAGGTTTCAGAAAGGTTGACTTAGGAAGAAGTAGCGTGAGTTTACTGTAGAGTCATGGCATAAACCAGGGCTCAGCTGGGCAATGGCTTGACATGCAACTATGGTGTCCGGAGTTTGGGGAATCTTGTAAGAAAAAAAGCTAGGTGTGGCAGCTCAGTGCCTTGGGGAATAAACAGGGCAGTACCCTGGGACCTGCTGGTCAGCCAGTCTAGCAGAATTGGTAAATCCTAGGCTCAGTGAGAGACTCTCTCAAAACACTGAGGTAGAGATTAATCAAGGAAAATAGCTGATGTCTTCCTGTTGTACACACAGTTGTGAGCTTGTGTACACACCCCGACACCCCACCATGTATGTACTTTTGAAATCCCCTGGGCTATCATGCTTTGCTTAACATGAAAGCAGATCACATTTCATTTCACTTCCCTCTCCCTCCAAGCCACTGGCATGTTCCCGGACCCTGCTGAATCGTCAGGACCATCCTGGAGCACGCGTATGTGAGTTATATTCCTCCTGAGTGTAGGGTCGGTCTGCTCTGAGTGATAAGAGGCTGCCAAGCTTTATCCCAGCGTTCCTGCCCCATTTACACCCAGGCACAAGAAAGCTCAAGTTAGGAAAGTGAGCTATAAAGAAATTAAATCTGCTTTCCCTCCACAGAAGTGCATTAAATCAGCTAAGAGTACTTGAGAAGATTTTGATGTTTCTGTCTCTTTCCAAAGAGCTCTCTGAATCTGCTTGTCAGTGAGGAGCTTCTCTCGAAGTACAGTGAGATTGCGATCTCAATACTTGAACTTGCCCATGCTCTCGTGTGCTGACCAGAATCCAGATGCAAAAGCACAGGTCACAGAAAGATCTGCAGAGTGGGGTTTGGTAGGCACGCTCTCATTTAGTTTCTGATGTGACATGCACGCTTGCTAACAAAATTATGAAGTTTATGTGTTTTTTTTTTAAACAGTCTTAAGATACATCCTTTATTTAAAACATCATTGGAGATAGGCGGCCAGTCTGTTTGTTGATCCTGGATGTTCTCAGCCTTTAAAATTACTTCAGCAAGACACCAAGTCTCTTTACAGAGTTCTTTCTAGAGCTATGCTTCAGCTGTGTGATTGGCCTAGTGTCTCTAATCCAAACTAAGGAGTTTCTCTCTGTGCCTGGCATTTCTGAGAGTAAACACACATACTCACTTTCTTACCCCCCCTCCAATATCTTGACTATCTTTATACAGTAGAAAATAACACAAGAGAAGCAGGAACTGCCATAAAAACTATATTTTAACATGGCTTGAAAATCTAGCACTCAGGAGAACAAGGCAGGAAGATCATGAGTTCAAGGCCAGCCTGGGTTACAAACCAAGACCCCTGTCTGAAAGAAAAAAAAGTATATAATAAAGTTTAAGATTACATTTTAAAAAATAGAACTAACTCCATACAAGTCCCCAAATGTAAAACTAATTTAGTTCCTAACTTGTAAAATTTGGAATATCAAGCTTTTATGTCATATATATTGAATTTTGCTATACATACTACAACTATATATATATATATATATATATATATATATATATATATATATATATGTATGTATACAAATACGTCAAAGTAAGAGTAGAAAAGGAATGTGACAGAAATGAAAAAGAGTGCCCTCTCAGCACTTAAGTTTATCAGCACATGCAACTGTTTATTTTCATTTATTTGTTTGTTTATTCACTTTGTTTGAAATAGGGTTTCTCTATAAAAAACCCTGTCTATCTTGGCACTTGCTCTGTAGGCCTGGGCAGCCTTGAACTCAGAGATCCACCTGCCTCTGCCTCTCTGCCTCTCTGCCTCTCTGCCTCTCTGCCTCTCTGCCTCCCTGCCTCCCAAGTACTGGGAATAAAAGGCATGGGCTTTTTACTTATTTGTTTATAATTTAGGTTTTTTAATAGAAATTTGCTATTGCTGTGTAATAAGTGGAAATTTAGAAGCTACCCAGCTCAGAAGACTGTAAGGAACTGTCTGTGTGTCTCCCAGTTTAAACAAAACATCTAATTAGCTACTTGAGTATTCAGTACTGGTTAGTTATGTTTCTTACTCAGTCCTGGTTGGTTAGTTTCTGTGTGTATTCTCGTTGTGTTGAACTTGCCCCTGGCCAGCGGGATAACCCATTAGCTAAGCACACTGGAAACTAAGATCTCTCTTTTCCCAGCGCTGTGATTAAGTAAGGGCATTTGTGCCAGTTGACTGCATTCTTGAATTGTGAGAGAAACACGAGCATTACACTGCACCCAGATTAGATCATGACAGATTTGGCAGGGATGAGAAGATTCCTTGAATGGGTGTTTGCAGTTTACCCAAAGTCCTTGAGCCCTTTGCTTTCATAAAGGATTACAGTCTGCATCCAGGGAGACTGTCCTAACGATGCGATTAGCAGTTTGCAACATGTTTTCCTTTGTGATCTCATGTGATTGAATACTCTCAGTAGCACCTTGGGGAGATACATTAGCTCTCGCAGAGCCCTGAGACAAAATTCAATGAAGCAATTGTCTTCCACTTCAATAGTCTACAATAATAAAGTCTAAAAAATATTGTGAGACTCACGTAACTACATTTTCTAGTATCCATACTTTAAAGAGCAAAAACACACTGGTAATGCTGATTTCCAGTCTATGGTATTGGGGACTAAACCAGGGGTGTCCTGCATGGTTGCTGATGCTCAGCCATTGAGGTGCACCCCCAGCCCTGGTAATAGTCACAGTTTATTTAACTCATTTCTGAAAAAATCATTTCAAAATGATCAGTATTTTAAAATACTAATGAGGGCTGGTGAGATGGCTCAGTGGGTAAGAGCACTCTACTGCTCTTCCGAAGGTGATGAGTTCAAATCCCAGCAACCACATGGTGGCTTGCAAGCGGGGCCGGCAGGAGAGAGCGGGGCCGGCAGGAGTGAGCAGGGCTGGCCGGAGTGAGTGGGCAGACCAGAGCGAGCAGGGTTGGCCGGAACGAGGAAAAAAAATTAAAATACTAATGATTTATTTTATATTCCCTTTTAACTAAATCGTGCAAATCTCTAAAACCTACACTTCAGTTTAGATTCAGATATAGAAAGAGCCTCTTGGTGACTGTCATGGTTTGTATATTCTTGTACCAGGGAGTGGCACCATTTGGAGGTGAAACCTGGTTGGAGTGGGTGTGTCACTGTGGGTGTGGGCTTAATACTCTCACCCTAGGTGCCTGGAAGTCAGTCTTCCACTAGCAGCCTTTGGATGAAGACGTAGAACTCTCAGCTCAGCTCTGCCTGCACCATGCTTGCCTGGTTACTGCCATGCTCCCACCTTGATGATGGACTGAACCTCTGAACCTGTAAGACAGCCCCAATTAAATGTTGTTTTTTATAAGACTTGCCGTGATCATCAAGGCATCTGTTCACAGCAGTAAGACCCTAACTAAGACAGTGACGTTCTGAAAGTCACACACTGGGCTGGGGAAGCTTGGTTATGAAGGCCAGCACTTCCTGACCACCCACTGTGCTGAGATTCATACTTCATGAAGCTGGCCTCATGTGACTTTCTCACATGTGAGCAGAGCTGGCTGGCAGACTGAGCTGAAGATCACATGGGTAGCAAGTGACACAGCCCTGGTCTAAATGCATTTGCTGGACATACCCAGCATGTTCAGTGCAACATCTCCTTACTCAAAGTTAGACACTTTTAAAAAACTTTTAATTGAATCTGTGAATTTCATATTGTGCACCCCAATCCCTTCATCTCTACCCCCAACCTTGCAGCTCCCCCCAAAAGAAAATTAAAAATAAAAATGAAAGATGAAAAAAAAAGCCCTTAGCATGTCATGGTGTGTGTAGCACACAGTAGGGCCTCTGCCCAAACAGCTTCACTTGTAAATGTTCACTGCACTGAGTCATAGATCTGTTCCAGGCCTCTGGCTGTCTGCTGCTGTGTCAATACTGGCTCCTCACTAGACTCCTCTGAGAGATCCTGTTGTTACCCTGTGGCATGGAGACTCTGCAGCTTTGGATCCAGAGAACTGGCCCCTTAACACGCCCCAGCAGGTCATGGATAGGGAAGATGTTGGAGTGGACCTGGATCTTGGGTCGGTCTGGGTGGTAGCTGAGTTGGTCAGCCTGCCAGCTCTCCTGCTTTACCCAGGGGATGGGCGGGGCCATCTCTTCCACTTTCACCTCAGACAAGTGAGGGGTGGGCTGGGTCTGCAAAACCCTTGGCCATCAACATGGCCTCAGGTGTTAGCCCAGACCAGGGACTTACCCATGGCCTTTGCTGCAGGGACGTAGACCCAGACATGGCCCTAGATGGCAGCATGCACAGAACATCCCCATGGCCTCAGGTGGCACAGGCTTCTCACATCAGTCAGAACATCCCCATGGCCTCAGGTGGCACAGGCCTCTCTCATCAGACAGTCAGAACATCCCCATGGCCTCAGGTGGCAAAGGCCTCTCTCATCAGACAGTCAGAACATCCCCATGGCCTCAGGTGGCACAGGCCTCTCTCATCAGACAGTCAGA
>LR754573.1:0-15655 GCA_902729485.2 Mus minutoides | reverse complement strand
CAGACCTCTCTCATCAGACAGTCAGAACATCCCCATGGCCTCAGCAGGTGGCACAGGCCTCTCTCATTGGACAGTCAGAACATCCCCATGGCCTCAGCAGGTGGCACAGGCCGCTCACATCAGACAGTCAGATCATCCCCATGGCATCAGATGGCACAGGCCTCTCTCATCGGACAGTCAGAACATACCCATGGCCTCAGGTGGCACAGGCCTCTCTCATCAGTCAGAACATCCCCATGGCCTCAGGTGGCAAAGGCCTCTCTCATCAGACAGTCAGAACATCCCCATGGCCTCAGGTGGCACAGGCCTCTCTCATCAGACAGTCAGATCATCCCCATGGCATCAGGTGGCACAGGCCTCTCTTATCAGACAGTCAGAACATCCCCATGGCCTCAGCAGGTGGCACAGGCCGCTCACATCAGACAGTCGTTACCACCCTTGACTCCTAGGTCTGCCTCTCTTAATGGAGCTCAAACAATTCTGTTTCTCTTTTTCTCCTGTCTCTCCACCACACACTCATAGTGGTGCCCACCCACAAGATTCTTCTGCCAGCCATCACTGCAGAGCAGCAGGCGGGCCTCCCTGGACACAAGTGTGTGCGCTAGCATGCATGTGCAGGTGTGCCCCTGTGTGCCCAAGTGTATGTGTGGTTTATGAGAAAACTCTGAAGATGTGGCTAGCCTAGCAGTTTGGGGCATTGTGGCCAAGGGAAGAGTACTGTAGAATGCTCTGTGGACTTTGAGTAAACTTAAACTTTAAGAAATGAGTGACTTCCAACTCAATTCTTCATAGAGTTAGAAATAGCAATTCTCAAATTCACTAGGAATAACAAATCCAGGATATTGAAAAGTATTCTCAATAATAAAAGAAATTCTGGAGGAATCGCCATCCCTGACTTCAAACTATACTACAGAGCAATTGTGATAAAAACTGCATGGTATTGATACAGAGATAGGCAGGTAGGTCAATGGAATAGAATTGAAGACCCAGAAATGAACCCACACACCTATGGTCACTTGATCTTTAATAAAGGAGCTGTAACCATCCAGTGGAAAAAAGACAGCATTTTCAACAAATGGTGCTGGTTCAAGTGGTGGTCAACATGTAGAAGAATGCAAATTGATCCATTCTTATCTCCCTGTATAAAGCTCAAGTCCAAGAGAATCAAGGACCTCCACATAAAACCAGATGCACTGAAACTAATAGAAGAGAAAGTGGGGAAGAGCCTCGAGCACATGTACTCAGGGGAACATTTGCTGAACAGAACAGCAATGGCTTATGCTCTAAGATCAAGAATTAACAAATGGGATCTCATAAAATTGCAAAGCTTCTGTAAGGCAAAGGACACTGTCAATAAGACAAAAAGGCCACCAACAGATTGGGAAAAGATCTTTACCAATCCTACATCCAATAGAAGGCTAATATCCAATATATACAAAGAACTCAGGAAGTTAGACTCCAGAAAACAAAATAACCCTATTCAAAAATGGGGTACAGAGCTAAACAGAGAATTCACAACTGAGGAAACTCGAATGGCTGAGAAGCACCTAAAGAAAAGTTCAACATCCTTAATCATCAGGGAAATGCAAATCAAAGGGAACCTGAGATTCCACCTCACACCAGTCAGAATGGCTAAGACAAAAAATTCAGGTGACAGCAGATGCTGGTGAGGATGTGGAGAAAGAGGAACACTCCTCCATTGCTGGTGGGATTGCAAGCTGGTACAACCACTCTGGAAATCAGTCTGGCGGTTCCGAAGAAAATTGGACATAGTACTACCGGAAGATCCTGCAATACCTCTCCTGGGCTCAACATGTAATAGGGACACATGCTCCACCATATTCATAGCATCCTTATTTATAATAGCCAGAAGCTGGAAAGAACACAGATATCCTTCAACAGAGGAATGGATACAGAAAATGTGGTACATTTACACAATGGAGTACTACTCAGCTATTAAAAACAATGAATTTATGAAATTCTTAGGCAAATGAACGGAACTAGAAAATATCATCTTGAGTGAGGTAACCTAATCACAAAGAACATACATGGTATACACTCACTGATAAGTGGATATTAGCCCAAAAGTTCAGAACACCCAAGATAAAATTCACAGACCATATGAAGCTCAAGAAAGGAAGACCAAAGTGTGGATGCTTCAGTGCTTCTTAGAAGGGGGAACAAAATACTCACAGGAGGAAATACGGAGACAAACAGTTGCCAAACCTGGATGCTATTGAGAATGCTGGGAAGTGTTTGCTGATGGAAACCTGATATGTCTGTCTCTTGAAAGACTCTGCCAGAGCCTGACAAATACAGAAGGGGATGCTCACAGCCAACCATTGGACTGAAGGAGCTGAGGGGGTTTGCAGCTTCATGGGAGAAGCAACAGTGTCAACCAGCCAGATCTCCCGGAGCTCCCAGGGACTGGACCACCAATCAAAGAGTACACATGGAGGAACCCATGGCTCTGGCTACATATGTGGCAGAGGAAGGCCTTGTTGGAATCAGTGGGAGGAGAGGTCCTTGGGCATGAGGGGATTCAATGTCCCACTCTAGGGTAATGCCAAGGCTGGAAGGTGGAAGTAGGTAGATGGGTGGGTGAACACCCTCATAGAAGCAGGGGGAGGGGGATGGGATGGGGGGTTCCAGAGGGGAGACCTGGAAAGTGTATAACATTTGAAATGTAAATAAAGAAAATATCCAATAAAGGGGGGAAAAAAAGAAAAGAAAGGAGTAACAAGCATGAATCAGGAGACGTGATAGTGGTCATAGTGTGTGGTCATAGTGTGTGGTCATAGTGTGTGGTCATAGTGTGTGGTCATAGTGTGTGGTCATAGTGTGTGGTCATTTGCTCTTAACAATTGAGTTCTTGTATAATTTGGTTAGGTAAGCAGAAAGAAATCCATGGAAGCCAGGAGGGAACCAAAACCCAAGTGTGAAGCGCAGCTGTGCACACTGCTGAGACTGAGTGATAGGAAGTGAGGCTCTTTGAAGACAGTAGGACCAGGTACCTTGAAAGCATGGGCAAAACCCCTTGCCATCGAAAATTATCAAGCAAACCAAGATGGCTGCTGTTTGTTGAGGGGAGGATGGTAGGAACACACTGCTTTCAGGGTGGTTTGGAAAGAGTAGACATTGGAGAAATGGACAAATCTGCGACATGCAGGTAAAACTCAGAAACATGAGTCATTGGACAAATAGACACACCTGCCATGCCCATAGCTTAGCTGAGGGCCAGCTCTGCATGGGGTGGTGGTGCACATACAACCATGACATAACTAATTTTAAATAGTTATACCCCCAAATTGAAAAATAAAAAATTTGAAAATGAGCTATAATTTCTGTAAAATCTATGCTTTGAATAGAATACATAAGAAACCCTTCTAAGGCATTCTGACAGATTGTTCATTTTCCTAACTTAGATGATCCAAACGCATTGCCATGGGAAGTAAAGTTTTTGTTTGTAACACATTTAAAATATTCACTTTAAAACCACGCTGTCAAATTGAGTGACTTGTTTCCTTCGTTTTTAAAAACATCTAATTATTTTTATGTGTATAAGTGGCATTTTTGCCCATGTATATGTTTGTGTACCATGTGAATGCAGTGCCTCTTGAGGTTATGAGAGAGTACCCTATCCCCTGGAGCTGGAGCTGGTTCTGACCCTCTGTGTCAGTGCTGGGAACCAAACTTGGTTCCACTGGAAGAGTGGCATGTGCTCTTAACTGCCGAGCCATCTCTCCAGCCCTGATTCCTTCGTTTTGTAATTTAAGATACCTGAAAGTTTGAATTCTAGCTACTTTTGTTCAGTATTATACTGTACATTTAGATTATTACTCATCTTTATATTACTAACTCCGAGGTAACATTTCCTGATCGGTCTGAAATCTCTCTCCCATTCTTCAGGCTCAGTAACTAGCCTTTGAGTAGGTGTTTGGGTGTAATGGTAGTATTAGTGAGAACAGGAAGTGTTGGAAAATATTCTCCATGACCTGCGCACCTTTCTACAGGATATGTTTGAGTGCCCTCACAACATAGAATCTAGTTTCCCATGGAGCCAAGTCCCACCTGTTTTCTAAAGTCTGACTATGAGAAAAAGCACTCTGATATGGTGGTCTTGCAAATTCGACATTCTCCATAGAAAGTATTTGTTTTTGCACATACAGGGTTTTGACATTCTGCTGTGAGAAGCTAAACTAATGATATGTTGAGTAGATTGGCAGATATTTGTTACTTTATTTAAAAATGAAGGTTTCTACCTGGGTATGGTGGCACATACCTGTAATACAAGGACTTAGGAGCAGAAGGATCAGGAGTTCAAGGCCATCCTAAGCTACATAATGAGTTTAAGGCCGTCCTGAACTATATGAGACCCTGGCTTTATAAAAAGAAACCAAACAAATAAAAATATTTATCATTTCTCTATTATGGGAGTGGTTTTGTAGTAACAATGAGATCAGACTCTTAGCAAATGGTCTTCTGTATTTATTCTCTGAGGTGACTAATTCCACATTAGCTAATAAAACAATAGGACTTCTTGGAAAGGTTACTGGTTAGACCAAACATAAAGACTTGATGGAGTATGTGGCTCAAAGACATTAGATAGCAATACAGCCACATAATGAGACATGTGGAGAATGAAGAAAAACTAAGAGCACAGTCCACCCTATAGGGCCACTTCCCTTAGAATATGTAGTCCCTAGGCCAAGGAACTTGACAGGACTTTTAACAGCCCTGGGAACCAAGAGAAAGCAACTTACAGTCCCACATACAGCAGAGTCGGGGAGAAGACAGCGAACAGTCCACACTGTGGCTGAGAAGATAGATGCTGGGCGCCTATCACCGGTGAAAGATGAGCTCTTGCCACTGACCAGTCTCAGTCAGGTCCCCTCAATCCACGGGAGAACTCAGGGTTCCGGATAGGTGGACAGTGGAGTTGGTGATGAAAAGGGGGTAACAAACAGACATGACACAAAGGAGTGTGGATCTGAATGTAATTTGTCTCAAAGCGAGCACCAGTCTTATAAGTGACCTTTACACAAAACAGTGGAATGCCTACTAAAAGCTAACAAGAACCAACTGGGATAAAAATCAATGTTAACAATTGGGATCAAAAGCAGCCCCACCTAAGGTCAGCTTAATCTTAGAAGTCAGGGGCCAAGGGCACAATGTTCCTATTCTAGTCTATATAGTCCACCTTCCCCCCAAGCCCTTGTAAATTCCTGTGTATGGGTGTAACTCAGCTATCTATAGTTCACAGTATCTACTCTGGTTCCTACTTAGACCACAACCGTTCTTCTTCCTAGATAATGGTAAATTCCTACACATGGGAGTAGCTTGCCCTGAGATAGTAATGCCTGATTTCTTTCACTATCTCTCTTACAATACTAGAGCAAATCTGAATGTCACTGAATCAGCAACATTCTTACTGAATTCAAAGCCCATGGTCAGCTCAAGGTCTACCTAGGGCTGGTGAGGAATCTAACTTAGCTATATGTCAAAATCAATCCTTAGAGGCACTTATAGTAAAGCAATATTAAGGGAAAGCACACAGATCCATTCACTGACTAAAGCAAGGACAGATTTGGAGCATTCCTTATTACAGGATGCCACGGTTCCAGGAGACTAAGTTTCCATGAACTTTTCGCCTCGGGACCGCATCCAGGCTTTTCAGCCCGCCTGTCACACGGGTCACTACTGGCATGGATATATACACACACTATAAACTTCTCAATCTGTAAGTTACTTGTATGTATCTTTTCAAGGCTAACCATTTGGTGTGCTTTTTCCCTGGGAAGCCTAGTTCTCCCCTCTCAGTATTCCTACTTGCCTGGAGTTTTTGTTAGTATTGAGGCATTTTGGGCATAATTATTTTAAAGATTGATCTATACCCAGCTAATAACCAAGACCATGAAGAGAACAGAATAAAATGGAAGGGGATGTTGGGAATTATAGATAATAGGAATATAACTTTCTATAATAGAAAAATTGAGTTTTATATCATTTATGAGGCAGATGTTTTAAAAATTAGTACTTACTCTAAGATATTTTGGAAGACTAGACATTCACAAGTGAATTGGCAGCTATCAGAATGAGCTCCCTGAGAAGCTAAAGAACAGAGAGGAAGCCTTACTGGGAGAGGCAGAGCACTGCATGCTCCTGTGACAGATGACCCGCCACAGTTACCATCCCACACACCGGTGTCCCCTTACTGGGAAAGGCAGAGCACTGCATGTTCCTGTGGCAGGTAACCTGCCACAGTTACCACCCCACACACCCATGTCCCCCTGAGTCAGGAAATCAGATGTTTGGTGTTTGTCGTTCCTTCTGGAGGTCTCTCTAGGCTTCAGTCACAGCTGAGCAGAGGACAGCAGGCAAAAGGAAGCCCGTGTGCATGGATGTCAGGCTGGTTCCTGGCGATTGCAGCTTCTTAGGGACTCTGGCACAGGTTTGCACCCTGGTGTCACCTCACCACAGGCCCAGTGTAATGAGGCTAAGCAACATGAACTGCAGCCTTCCAAGGGACAGAATTAATGTTTGCTCTCTACGAGCTGATTGTCTTCAGGATTTTATTATAATGACACAAAGACTAACTGGCCTTGTGAAAATATTTTAAAGGTCTTAAAAGACCCTTCTAGTCATCAAATTATGGTGCTTTTTGTTTCTTCAGCGTTTACTCAGAACTTGAGCATGTGAGATACTGATGTCACACTCTTTGCTTCCCAATCTGTAACAAATATCACAGGTTTGCTGTAGTACACATCAATGGCCTTTGGAGGATGTGCAGCCTGGTAAAGTGGAGAAGGAGCTATTCTCACTGTTAGAGGAAACGATTTATCTCCTAGAAACTCAGATGTGTCACTGGTGATAGTAGTCTCTGTTGTATCCCGTCAGGCACTAAGTCCACAGGCATTTGCTAAGATTGTTCAGCTTAGCAGCATGAGGGGAGATGGAGCTGTGCAGTTTACAACGTTACCACGTTTTCTGGATACTCACCTGTCTCTGCCTTTAACAATAAGAAGAAATCATTTCACAGGAATTAAACCTTTTAATCCAGTTCCTTGCCATGTGACTGGAGTTTGGCACTTCTTTCTCGGTACCACTATAGCCTGTCTTCTGGTATGGTCTGCACCTAGCATTTGTGTCTTGTCAGTTTGTCTAGTGCGTGTGAGAACTGGGTATGTAAGCTGGACATGAGGACGTGCTACAATCCCATGCTACTCTAGCTTAAGGGCAGCCAGACCTTTGTGACAGGACTCTGTTGAGAAACACCAAGAACTGGATGGGCTCAAGGTGTTTCCTAGGTTAAGAGCCATACTACTCTTACAGAGGAACTGAGGCCGGTCCCCAGCACCGGTATCAGGTGGCTCAGAAATCACCCATAACCAAAGCCACAGGATTCAATGTGTCTATGGGCACCTAAACACCCCCATACGCATAAAGACACATAATTTAAAAATTTTTCAAAAGTGGTTAAAAAAAAAAGAAAAAAATATTGAGATTGAGAATATAGCTTAGTCATAGGGCATTTGCCTAACGTGTGTCTCTCTGGACTTGCTCGCCATTATTGAAAATAAATAAAGTGAACCTTTTATTGAGAGATAGCAAGCACCAGAACGATGATGATTTTATTCTCCTGCATGTCACCATCACAGTGTGAGAAGTAAGAGAACCAAACAGTCCTGGACTACAAATCTAGCTTCAGCCTGTCCCTGTCTGGGGGCTTCTCTGTGGTGAGGCCAATCAAAAATCTGGTCCTAGCTGGGCTCAGCTACTTACATCACACTGTACACCCCTAGTTTGTGACCAGGACTGTATCTAAGATGCTCCAGAGAAGAGCGCGGCTGTGCTGGGCAGTCTTCAGGATAAACACAGAGCGTTGGCTCCTACTCACTACAGTGAGTCTGCTGTATCCTGTGTGAGTTGGGGATGCTAGGTTCATAGGCAGGCAAGGGTTTGAGGCCCCAGTTCCTGCTCCATCCAGGCTCCCCAAACAGCACACACTAGGCCAGAACTGCTCACTCTCTGAAGTGTCTCAGGGGTGTCATGAGGATTTATTATCCATCACCCATTTGCCTGAAGCTGCCCGACTTCCAAGCTTGTGCCCACTATCCCTTCTTCCTGTCCACCCTTTCTTTTCCTTTGTTCACTCTCTCTCCGCTTTTCACAAAAGCCCTGGTTCCACTGCTGAGCTTGACAAAGGCCATTTGAAACTATAGGGCGAGAATGTTGGAAACTGCGGGCCCCTTGTCTTTCTTCAAGTATGTCACAAGGTGGTTTCTGTTCATGCAAAGGAGTATGAAGATCTTACTCCGTAGTGGGGCGTGGGGTCTGCTGTGTTTGTATGTTCTCATTGATAATGTCTGTATCCCTTTGTTATTTCTTCTTCTTTGATGAGAGAGCTGCGATTCCAGATGATTAATACCATCTTCAACATTATAAAGTAGTCATAGGGCTAAGCACATGTCTATATCATCCATGGGGTAGATCTGGAGGCAAAGCTCAGCTAAATAGTGAGGTGCTGTTTCAAAAAACCAGGGCTGAGGACATAGGTCCCTAACATAACATTTGTCTGATATTTGTAGAACCCTCAGTATCAAAAGAAAAAAATACCCTAAACTTAGAAACATAGTAACTACAGATCCGTTGTTTCTCCAAGCTCTGCAAGCTTTACCACTGGGAGCTGCTTCAGAGATAAGCTGCCTCAGAGGCAAACCCAACTCCCCAGGAAGCCTGGGCCTTTTAGGCAGTTACTTCTTTGATTTTTGTTTTGTTTTGAGACAAGGTCCCACTATGTAGTCTGTTCTGATATGGAACTCAAAGAGATCCACCTGCCTCCGACTCCCAATAGCGGAGTTAAAACTGTACACAACCATGCCCAGCTTGGTCGAGTCTGTCTGTAAACTAGGATAATTAGTATCCTGTAAAATGGTTGCACCATGCAAAATCCCTGGCTGGTAGTCAGTCTTAGGAACTGTGCTCTCACCCACCCATTCTCCCTGGCACAGAGAGACACACCAGGCACAGAGTGTTCTAACGCTCATGATCTGAGAAGTCATGGTCAAGTGGACTCTTTCCTGTATTTTATTTGTGAGACAGGGCCTTACTCTATAGCCAAGATGGCCTCCAACTTAAAGCAATGCTCCTGCCTCAAGCTCCTCCAGTGTTGGAATTATTGACACCTGCCACTATATCTAGCTTCGTTCCTGTTACTTGAGCTGTCAATAAACATAGCCATGTGGCCCACAGGAGACTGTGACATACTGATCCACAGTTGTGAGCTGTCGGCCAGGGAGACTGGCTTTGTCCTAGTGTCCTATCTGTAAGGGACGGGCAGATGTGGAAAAGGCAGTGCTACTTCTCTGCCTAAGAAAAGGATTAAAGTAGATAATATATGTTCAGCATTTCACATAGTTCCCAGCTTAAAGCAAATGCTACTTAAGGGCTGTGGAGGACTTCCGTACCCAGAACACGAGAAACTGGGAACACTAAAGAGGTGGAGGCAGGAGGATTTCAAGGTCATCTGCTGCCACATAGGAAGTTTGAAGCCAGCATTAGGTTCACAAAGACCCCTGTCCCCACACAAAGGAGATGTACATAAATAATGATCAGTACTGGTTAATACTATTGGCGTGGTAATTTTTTTATACTCTTGGGATAAGTCTTTGAAGAAACACTGTACTTGGACTGCGGCTTTGAAGAGGACCTTTCCTTTTTAGCCTGTAAGTACAGCGTTTGCGAGCTGCTTACTGATAGGCTGGGAGCTGATAGTAAGGCAGGCGATGTATTATGCATCCCACAGCACACTGAAATAAAATGCCATTTCCTTAGAAACAGCTAGAAATACTGATGCTAATTTTTCCTGTGCTCAGGAAAAGCAAGCACGCTGAGCGCCGCTGCAGTAGGCTAGAGAGAGCTCTCCAGAAACATGATGTCATCCTAATCTGTGCAGCCAAGGGATGAGCTCATCCAGGCGGGGCCTCTCAGGGCTGCAGCTGTGCCAGCTCCTGACTTGTGATGTTCCTCTTACAGGCTTGCTCACCCTCCCTACCCTACCCTACACCACCCCCTGCCTGCCTGTGCCAAAGAGACACTGAAGGATGAATTATTTAAGACCCAAGGTGAACTCCTACAAAAGATAACCAGTCTTCAGAAGGCACTCAAAAAGAAAAAAAAAAAATCCCCTGTTCCCTCCCCCTCCCCCTGCTCCCCAACCCACCCACTCCCATTCCTGGTCCTGGCACCCCCTATATTGGGGTATAGAGCCTTCTCAGAATGAAGGACCTCTCCTCTAATTGATGGTCTTATAAAGGAAAGCACTAAGCAGTTTGTAGAACTGCTGTTGTCAGGGGGAGGACAATGTTGTTGGTTCTCTCTGCCTCTGCTTGCTCTAGGACCAGTCTGTCCCTCTTCTACTTAAATAATAGCTGAATCTGTGACTGAATTCAGTGCTGGAACTGAGTGCGCACAGATCGGACCCTGAGCCCCACAGCTGTGGCAGTGACAGCCAAGCAGCTCCCTACACTTTTCCCCGTTATACATTGCGATGACCTTGGTTTATACGCCTGTGGTCCTACATGTCAGCAGTGTAGGTCACCACGGGAGCAGGTACTCATGTGACCATGAAAACTGTCACCTCTGCAGATCTTAGTCTCTCCATCTATAAAGTAGGGTAATGCAGCCAAGCCTAGATCTGGAAGTGACTGTGAGCACAAGTGAAGACGGGGTGGCTGTCACTGAGCGTGCTGCCTGGCCCACACCCCGTCCTGAAGCAACCAGTGCCCATTAATCAAAGACCCATATTCTCAACTGCTGGGGGAGAGGGTGGGAGGGCATTAAAAGGAGAGTGTAAAGCTGTCATATGGTATATTTTTGAGAAAATTATTTACACATAAGATTTTGTTTTAGATTTTGTGGAAATGTTAAGCGTACAGTAAAGTAGCGGCAGAGGGAACTCCCCACCCACTGTCCATCTCCAGCCGCAGCTTCTGGCAGCTTTTCATCTGCTTCCCTTTCTTAAGTGCAGTATTTTAAGAGCAGATTCCAGACATTATATCATTGTTCTCATAATACTTGAGTGTGTTCTACCAAAAGAAAAGCAGGCTTAGCCACGGCTGTGATGATCCCCCAGCCCTGGAATGGATGCCTAGTTTTGTTTGTTGGCTTGTTTTTCATTTTCATTTTTATTTCTGTACTTTTCCAAGACAGGGTTTCTCTGTTTAGCCCTGGCTGTCCCAGATCTCCTTTGTACACCAGGCTGGCCCCAAACTTACAGAAATCCTCCTGTCTCTGCCTCTGCCCTCTGCCCTCTGCCCTCTGCCCTCTGCCCTCTGCCCTCTGCCTCCCCAGTGCCGAGATTGAAGGTGTGGGCTACCATTGCCTGCTCAGTATTCTCTGTTCTGATGATTCTCCAGCACTGAAATGAATCTACACTGTCACCCTTATGATAAGCCATTGAAATGGGTTCCTACTATCATCCGATAACTCCACAGATACTAAAATGGGGTCAAATTATTATCTACTGTCTTTTTCCATCTTCAAACATTTCCAGTTGCTCAGAAGTATCTTTTTTTTAAAAAGATTTATTTTATTTATTATATGTAAGTACACTGTAGCTGTCTTCAGGCACTCCAGAAGAGGGCGCCAGATCTCGTTACAGATGGTTGTGAGCCACCTTGTGGATGCTGGGATTTGAACTTACCGCCTTCGGAAGAGCAGTCGGGTGCTCTTACCCGCTGAGCCATCTCACCAGCCCCCAGAAGTATCTTTTAATAACTTTTTTCAAAATAATAACAGAATATATTCCTTGGTGCTTAAACTCTTATCATTTGAATTTTTGTTTTTTCAGAGCTGTTTGTCAAACTGATTAAAATATGCTTTTATTTATGTAAAATTGCTAATTTGCTTTTGTCATTGCTTATTTGAATGATTGTTTTAAGGCAAAAAGCTTCATTAAGATAATGAATAAGCAATAAGGATGTTCATTTTTAACCAGTAGTTTTATATCTATACTTTAGATGGCTGGTATTTAATGTTCTATTTGTATGAACATAAGTTTAAAATCTTATTTAAATCAACAAATTTTATATAAACAAGATGATAATTCATTGATTTGTTTCTTGGTATATTTATTAGCTTATTTTTATCTTACACTTACTGATTGTAAATCACAATTTGGAACTTTTTCTAGAAAAAAATGATTACTATGTAGTATTGCCAAGAGTTATCTTTGTTTAAGTGTAACCATTTAATTTAATTTTTAGAAAATATATTTCTTTATTCTTACAGGGGTACCTCTGTAAGGCTCCAGATGTAGCCACAACTCCTATGATCAGAATTAACAGCAAGCCCCCAGAGAGACAGGTATAAGGGCTATGAAACTGTATTCATACCCTCTGCAAATGACACTGCCTCTTTAATTGTTGAATGTTTTAGGTTAGCATCATATCATTCTGTGACACACAGGGTCATTCAGAAGCCAGCCTCTGATAGGGCTTTCTGGTTCCTCTCCTGACAGTGTCTCCTGTAACAACAGTTCCCCTCCCCATGCACCTGCCCCTTCTGCCCCTTAGCGCCTTGTTCTTGTCTTCCAACTGTTCTGTACACTTAAAGTGCTGTTGCTAAATTTGTAAATAAAATTGCAGAAGGCATCCAGGCATGGTGCCACATATCTATAATCTCAGGGCTTGGGAGGTAGAGGGGAGAGGATCAAGAGCTCAGCACACCTGTGCATATGTGCGCACATATACACACACACATACACACACATGACAGGGTTATTTATGAATTTCCCATAAACAGTGATTATAATCTCTGACTTGGCTGAATGGTTATCTTTAAAGCCCTTGACTTTTCTCCCACCGTCCTGTAAAAATGAAATGTGAACTGCATGGACTATCACGTAAGCTCTGTGTCCATCAACCCCAGGTCTTTCCATTTCAGGTAAGTTCCATGATGTCCTGAGGTTACACCATTAGTTATGTGAAACCAGACCACAGATGGAGAGCATATTCAGGTCAGAGTGGATCCTCTTCTTTCTCTTTGCTTAGTAACCTGCTTAGTGACTGTAGTGGAGACCTGTGTTCTGCCAGCCACAACTCCCAACACGTCTCCTAAGAAGCCATTGACAAACCCTGTTAAACAACTGAATTAAGTAGCTGGTATCCGCGGGAGCAAAGCAGAAGATGCTCGTTAGAAAGATGGGTGGGAGCAGGAATCCTTCTGACCCTGCGTGACAGGCCCCACTCTGCTGTTCACCAGAAGAAAACACTCTTGTCCTAGCTCCTTTTGGCTAATTGACCTGTGTCACATTTGAGAAGCATAGCCTGCCATTATCAGCCTAGTGACTAATAGTTATTTGCGCAGTACTCCATGGTTATCGTTACTTTGATTTTCCTGGAAGCTTTTCAGGAAGCTTGTCAACCCGAGTTGATGCTCTGGCAGGAAGCACAGGAAGTAGATTTGGATAATCGTGCCATCACTGACTAATGACTTCCACTGGGGACTTTACACCTCAGTAAATTATTACCTAATTACAAAAATACATAGTGTGTTCATGCTATGCAAGAAGGGACTGAGTCACTACAGGACAAAGATGCAAACTGTGTGTCTCTACCCACCAGTAACTTACAGTTGGCGAAGCAAACTAGTCACATGCAAGGGAAGCCCTGGAAGCACAAACCTGCAGAAGCTTCCATTGGTTAGCCCTGTGCACAGTAGTGCTAGGACTCAGAGCGCCCCACACTTAGGGAATTAAAGCAAGACTTATGTGTGTCCCCCACCCCCATCCGCATGCAGGCTGGCTATAGGTCAGCTGATCTAGGCTGGACCTGGCAGGTCTACTGTAGCTGTCTTCAGACACTCCAGGAGAGGGCATCAGATGTCATTAAGGATGGTTGTGAGCCACCATGTGGTTGCTGGGATTTAAACTCAAGACCTTTGGAAGAGCAGTCAGAGCCATCTCTCCAGCCCTCAGGTTTCTGTCATATGAGTGGCATGTGCCTGGGCTCAGCAGGCAAGTGAGTGTGTGTTCTCCTCATAATGGTACAGAAATGCAGGACAGACAGACACCTGCTGTGCTCTCCATGGTTGAACTGAACACAGAACAGCTGCTGCCTGCTGGCATCTACCTAGGTTCAGTGATTGGATCAGTTTACACTGTCAAGGGCAGTGGCCGCATGGTGAGGATGATCCTCAGATGCTGAAATCCCAGCTGATGAAGGGCATGGACACAGAATGTGATGCTAGCAATGTCACCAAACCTCCAAATGTTGGGAGGTGTAATATATAGACATTCATCCATTCTGATGGGAGAATCTGTTAGCTTGTGGGGAACATGGTATTTGAGATAACCTTGAATGATCAAAACAAGCTGAGGTTTTGTTTCCATTAGAGCAAACGAGACTTTCATGAGGTAATGGAAGATCCCATTAGGTGACTGAGGGCCTCGAACTAGGAGTCTTTGGAAGATGGAAGCAAAAGCCAGGAAGGACCGTGCTAGCAGTTTGAGAGTTTGTCAAATGCTTTGACACTATGATAGAAAATGTACATACACACACTTGAACATTTATATATAGATAAAACTCCACTGGCAAATGAGAACAAACGGTTTGTGAACACCTTTGAATGCAACGCTCAGGGGGTTAGACTTCATTTCTTTGGTAATATAGAGTCATCAAAGACTTCTGGCTTAGAAATGATGAAAATGGAGTCTTAGCACTGTCTCAGAAGAGACAGCTTGAAGGGTTAAGAGGTAAAACATTAGGAAGCAAAGAGACGTCTAGGCAACCATTAGCTATTGCAGTAGGAAGGCCTCACTGAAAAAGGACTGCAGGAGGTAGGGAAAATGCCAAAGACAGTTCAGGTTAGCAAAGAGGAAAGAGGAGAGCCCAGGGAAACTGAATACGTTGTCAGGTCGCGATGCCCAAAGAAGTGGGCATCCCTGTTTTCAGTTATAGTTAATAAAGTTGAGTGGGAAAGCCTAAACCTTACTCCAGCCTTGTGCAGTGTGAACATTCTGTTCACTTCACCCTGCTCAGGAACAATCTCACAAGTGTGACCCCGTTCACTGTGCCCTTGGTGCCTAGGAGAAATCTTTCATGCTAGACATAAATGTGTAGAGAAATCTTGTGAGACTTGCACTTGTGTGTGCGTTCCTCCTGTGTTACAAAGCAGCCTTGCAGAGCTGAGTGAGTTCTCACAACAACTACAGAATGGTACATAGAAGGTCATTGAATTCTAAACATTTCCTGCACAGGCTTCCCTGCTAAGAACGTTCTCCATTAGCTAATGTGTCAGAAAGGCTTTAAATACTGGCACTATTTTAAGAGTCCGGAGTGTCCTTGCAGTTCAGAAACTGAGTACTTTGTGTGATAATGTTTAAGCAGTATATTCATTCATTGGCCTTTCTTAGTTTTCACTAAGGCAGATAAATCAAATGAACAGATGCCGCTGATGATGGAGAGCTAGTAACAGATCTTGCCAGTTGTCACTTAGGGACAGTTCTGCCGTCACACATCTTCCATGTGGGAATCTAAAATTAAGCCACTCTGGTACATTAAGGCTGATAAACACAGCGTGAACAGATTCTTGAATTGTTATTTCAGACTCTGGGAATATTCTGTATCCTAAGGATAGAGAATAGAGACCAGTG
>LR754574.1:25881-46845 GCA_902729485.2 Mus minutoides | reverse complement strand
GCTGGGTCAGGCCCAGCCTCCGGTGGGGCGGAATTCTCAGATCCTGCCCCTGCAGGCAACTGCTGGCCCACTGCTCCCCAAACCTCCACTGAAGTCCACTCACGCGTAACCCTGATGAGATCTTAAAGTCCTGGGGTATGCGAAGCACAGGGCAGGCCCTAGGTGCGACCGCTGGGTTCAGAGGAGAGATGGCGGGGTCCACACCAAGATATTTTATATTGTTAGTGACTCGTCTTTATTTTTATCTTTTCATTGTTTAAAATTTTAATATGATTTAATTTCAAACTGATTTAAAAATAAGACAAACATTGTCTTGTGCTCAGAACAAAAATGACTGATTTTGTTTTCTCTTTGGCATTCATATTTTTTTTTCTGACCTTTCTTTAACATTGCCTGCATAATGACAACTGATTTATAGCTTTACAGTATTACGACTGGAAGGGACTTTCCCGTCTGCTGAAGTTCGCATTTCAGTAAAGGGTCAGACACTAGGAGAAGAAAGGGGTCATGTGGACTGTTTGGCTGTGGATCGTCATACAGAATTCTAGTAGCTCACTGACTTTCATATTTTTCCTCTGTATCAATCCCCAACTCACAGTGTGACATTTGAAAAGCCCAAGAAGCCCTGCATGGGGACTTGCATACCTTTGGCTTATGACTTCAGGTATTTAATGTCACACATAACAATATAAATGTTTGTGATTGTGCAGATGACATCTTATAAACAGTCCTTACAGTTTCCCGAGAATCACCCTGAAAAGCAAGTGACTCTTTGTGAATGCACAGATGCTGTTTCTATGCAATATACAGGAACATGCCATTCTCACTCTTAAAAATACCACGTATCATATCAGAATTATACTTGCTATTTATAATGGCACAGTGATTCTTTCAACTTGACTGTGTGATGTCTCTCATTTCTGCTGACCTATCCTGTCATCTTTTTCTATTTTAGGTTTGTGTGCTAGAGAGGCAAATATTTGATTTCCTTGGATATCAGTGGGCACCTATCCTGGCAAATTTTGTACATATAATCATCGTCATCCTTGGTTTGTTTGGAACTGTTCAATATAGACCTCGTTACGTAACAGGAGTAAGTATCCTTCCTGCATTTATTTTACTGAACTGGAAATAGATGTGCAAGCTACAGAAGTCCTACAAACTAAGTATATCTCCATTTTAAGGACAGCATAATCATGTGATCATTTTCATAGTTTCAGACAACATCAGTAGTAATTAAGTTTGATAATGATTATAGCCCTGTTGTATATTCATTAATTGCACATTGGGCAAATGTTTTCTCATAATCACAAACATAACCATGATCCTATGATTCTAAATTACCAAGTTGTGTCCTCTGAATTAAGAAAATATAGTAAGATTTTTTTCTCAATTTAGATGATTTTATTTCAAAAATTAAATATGCATACCTTAAAGTCACTGCAAACAAATATACTATGGATGTGAAAATTTCAGTGCACTTTAGGGATGGTAATTGAAATAGTTGGAATCAAGGCTATTCTGGAACATTGACTCTGTGTTTCCTGTAATTCTCATTTTAACTCAGAGGAAATATTTTGCATTCCAATTCAAGTTAAACTTACTTCACATAAAAGTGAAATTCAAGCGTTTCACTTGCTACAGGAATCCTCCATTGCTTTCATTGTCTCCCTGTTGAAGGACCCAAACATATAGAGACTGGCTACAGATAATTGCGGCTGCCAGGAATTCATGAATTCAGTGATTGTATCAATCCCAGAAAACACTTTTTAAACAATTTCCCCCCCCCTCCTCTTACATTCCTTTTCTCCCTCTTGTGTTTCTTGGTCTAGGGATAGGTAACATCAATGTCCTGATTAGGACTGAGTACTTCACAGCCATTTACTCAGTTTTTAATTTCTGAGTTAATTTCTGCATACTGAAAACACAAGCTTCTCTACCAAGGCTGAGAGCATTGCCCATCTATGGAAACAAACATAAATTATTAGGAGGCATGTTAACAGCAAATACTTTTAGGAAAACAATACTAGTAGTATTCTTCCTAGTATCTATGAGTGGACTAGGAAGTAGCATTTGTCCAGGTTTACAAAATTAGGAATGCATCAACTCATCTGTACTGTGACTCATATTCAATGAGAAAGCTCATGTAACTATGCCATCCTTGTACCACTGAGCAGAACCCATCTGCCAATTCAGCATTGATTGCAACATGCCAAGCCCACATCTGCTAAGTCTATGTTGATTCTCCTCTTCCAAAAGCCAGTATTGTATTCTGTAGCACAATGAATACTCGTTAGGAAAGAGAGCACTTGGTTTATTTTTGTGTCCTATAGCCAAAGTAAATAGTATCTTCCTAAATATAGTCTTATGGGCAGTTTGTGGTGGGCAACCAACAGCAATGGCTATTGCCTGTATATTTTTGGTTGTGTCTGGTATCTCCATGACCAATGACTGATAGACCTAACATTTAGCAGTGGGATTTGTGTTTAATAACAATTGGCTTCTAGGAGCAACAAAATGCACTCAGCTAGCATACCTTCATTAAATGATCAGTTTTTGTGAGAGAACAAAATACCTGTAATGATGTTGCCTCCCTTAAAAAAAATGTGTGCACTTCTCGGGGTTATTTTGAGAAGCTATTATTCTGTGTTCAAGTATTTTATTGCTTTTATAAAACAAACAAACAGTTACAAAGACAAATTAGCAAAACAAAGGTTTCTAGAAGAAAACTAAAAAAAATAGCCAAAACATTGAAAATGTGTGCTTCCTGTGTTCCAAACAATCAGTATAGATTAGTGGTAAAACATCTTGAAAAAGAATCAAGTTAACAACATAAACAATAATATGAAGCCATTGTGAAAATACGTATTTTCTCCCATAGGCCTAGGAGAAGGACGGAAAATACATGTTTAATGAGTTTGGCCTGTAGTGCTAAATAAATATACTAATGCAACATTGTTAATGCAGTTTATTCTCAAAGAAATACGCACTTCAGTGCTAATGTGAAACACTCACATTAGTGACTAAGAATTTTAGCATGTGTTACTCATAATTGTTACATTTTAAAAACTTAAATGCTTATTTTAAAATAACATTGTATTATTACATTGAAGTTTTAAAAATTTATGTATACATAGCTAATAACTATTTTTTTAAAGTAAAACATAATTTTTATATATTTTTAAAGCAGCTCATAAAATTAGGTTTAGAATAAACCAGAACTATTTTTTTATCCTCTTCAAATCTCTTTCTATATTCTATAGGGTTTTTGTTTGTTTGTTTGTTTGCTTGCTTGCTTGCTTGCTTGTTTGTTTGGTTTATGTTGTTGTTGTTTTGCCTTTTTTGTTGTTGTTGTGACAGGGTTTCTCTTTGTTGCCCTGGATGTCCTGGAACTCACTCTGTAGACCAGGCTGGCCTCAAACTTAGAAATCTGCCTGCCTCTGCCTCCCAAGTGCTGGGATTAAAGGTGTGCACCCCCACTGCCCAGCTTCTCTTTCTATATTCTAAGTTTGGAATTTTGTGTGCTTGTTGGATGCTATTTTTTCACTCATGTAGTGGTATATTGTATTTGACAGTCTAAAGGCAATACAAGCCTCAGCTTTATGACTGATTATTCTATCTCAATCTAAGGGTTGGCATTACAGGCATATGCCATCATTATACAATAACTAATAGAGACCTAAATGCCCACCAACATTTTAATATAGATAAACTTGAGTCATAATTTGTTTTTGGCTTTCTCATTTCTCATTAATTCTGTTATTTTAAATATATGTTAAATAATTTTTATTGTATTTATTGATAGATACTCCTTCTACTTTTGATTTGAAAAGAAAGCTTGTAACATACATGTCCAATGTAGAGTTGGTCAATTGTTCCACTTACGCCTCCATAATTACTTACCACTGCAAAAGATGCTTCTCTGATGAAAATTAAGAGCTACAGTAGTCTTTGAGTATAAAGATAGATAGATAGAGAACAGAATGATATTATGCATATTTAGCAGCATAACTGTTCTTCCCTAGTGCCCATGACCTCCCTAGCCACAGCTCTTGGCTCAGTTAACAGTTAATATAAGATGGAAGTGGGAAAGAGCCTTGAACTCATTGGCACAGGCGGAAATTTCATAAACAGAACTCCAGTGGCTCATGCTCTAAGATCAAGAATTGATAAATTGGACCTCATGAAACTGTAAGACAAAGGACATAGTCACTAAGACAAATTGACAACCTACATATTGGGGAAAAAAACTTTCAGTAACACAACATCTAATAGAGGGCAAATATCCAAAATATATAAAGAACTCAAGAAGTCATTCAAAAAAAATCAAAAAATCAAAAAATCATAGAACTAAACTGGGAATTCACACCAGAGGAATCTCGAATGGCTGAGAAGTACCTAAAGAAATGTTCAGAGTCCTTAGTGATCAGAGAAATGCAAACCAAAACGACCCTGAGATTCTACCTTATACCAATCAGAATGGCTAAGATGAAAACCTCAAGTGACAACACATGTTGGAGAGGATGTAGAGAAAGAGGAACACTCCTCCATTGCTAGTGGGATTGCAAACTGGAAAAAACCACTCTGGAAATCAATCTGTAGCTTCCTCAGAAAATTAGAAATAGATCTACCTGAAGATCCAGCAATACCACTCTTAGGAGTATACCCAAAAGATGGCCCACCATGCCACATGGGCACATGTTCTACTATGTTCATAGCGACTTCATTTATGATAGCCAGAAGCTGGAAACCACCTAGATGTCCCAGGACAGAAGAATGGATACAGAAAATGTGGTTAATTTCCACAACGGAATACTACTCAGCTATTAAGAATGAGGACATCCTGAGTTTTGCAGGCAAATGGATGGAACTAGAAAATATCATCTTGAGCAAGGAAACTCAGACCCAAAATGCACAGTATGTACTCACTAATAAGTGGATATTAGCCATAAAATGTACAGAATACTCAAGATATGGTCCACAGAACTCAAAAAGGTCAACAAGCAGAAGTGCCCAAGTAAGGATGTTTCAGTCCCACTTGGGAGAGAGTAGAAAACAATCACAAGGGGGGAAGGAGGAAGGTACCTAGAAGGGAACATGGAGAGTCGGGGCGGGGTGGGGATAGGAGAATCTGATCTGGTATTGGGTGAGGGAAAAGGACTGAAGCCCTGAGGACCAGCAGAAAGAATGTCAACAGGAACCTCGGGAGATGGGAGGTTGTGGGAATCCTCCAGAATGCACCAGAGACCTGGGAGGTAAGAGACTCTCAGGAATCAAAGGGAGGGACATTAGATGAAATGCCTGACAGTAGGGAGAGGGACCTTACAGAGCCCACCTCCAGGAGGAAGACAGGGCAGCAAATGAGGGAGAGGTTGGCAATCCCACAGTCACATCTCTGACCAATTATTGTTCCTGTCGGAAAGAATTACAGGGATGGAAACTGAGAGGAGCTTGAAGAAAAGAAGGTCCAGAGACAGGCACAAAGAGGGATCCAGCTCAGTGGGAGATCCCAAGGCTTGACACTATTACTGAGGCTATGGAGTACTCACAAAAAGGGACCTAGCATGACCAAACTCTGAAAAACCCAGAGTCAGATGCAGATATTTACACCCAATCAATGGACAGAAGCTGCTGATCCCTGTGGTTGAATTAGGGAAAGGCTGAAAGAAGCTGAGGAGGAGGGTGACTGTGTAGGAGGACAAGCATTCTCAATTAATCTGGACCCTCAAGATCTCTCAAACACTGGGCCACCAAACAGGCAACATACAACAGCTGATATGAGGTCCCCAACACATGTACAGCAGAGGATTGCTGGGTCTGTTCTCAGTCAGAGATAATGCATGTAACCCTCAAGAGACTGGAGGCCCCAGGGAGTTTAGAGGTCAGGTGGGTTGGGGGTGATGACATCCACATGGAGACAGGGGGTGGGGAGGAGGTATGGGAGGTAGAATAGTCAGAGGGTGGACAGGGGGGTGGGGGGAATAAAGTCTGATGTGTAAAAAGTAAATTAATTAATTTAAAAAAATTTTTAAAAAGAAAAGAAAGAAATGGCTTGTGTTGAAGACCTTAAATAAAATCAGAACGTAGCTGGCTGCCATTGTAGCACACACCTGTTATTGCAAAGATCTCTAAATCTTGCCTGGCTTGGCTGTCATGTAGCTTGTAGCATTCACAGCTATTAAATGTGTCGATGGCTTTTCATTCTCAGCAGCCTGATTATCACCGTCCAACACTATGAAAACTGCCCTATAAGAGTAAAAAGGAAGGTTCAAGGTTAATGTCATCTTGATCTCATGTCCTGTACCAAAGCATGTGTTTTCTTCAGCAATAAGTTCTTACCATAGACTCTTAGTGTACAATCAAAAGCAATGGCAGTCCAGTATTTTATGGAACTCTAAGATACATTTGACAGGGGACTAAACTCAGATCCTTAGTCTTAGAAACTGGTTTCATCCACTGAACCATTTTCATACTTCTAAAAGCATTTTTATTAATCTATTTGATGTATTATTTGCACTAAACATATGAGTATCTCATTTCATCCTTTAAATTTAGTGTATGCCAGAAATCTTAATATATTTTACTAGTAAATCTCCAGTTACTCTATATACATGGTAGTGTTAGTTATGTCTTAGAGCTAGATAATCTTGTAAGCTGTAATCATGAAGGCCAGATAACCTTGTAATTATATCAAAAAGTTTGAGTAAAATCTATAACTTAGAATTAACTGCAGCAAATTCTCAGGCTCTATCTTCATGGGGCAATGGTTTACTGGCTGGTAGAAAACAAACATGGCTTTGTTTGTTGGCTTTGTAGAAAACAAACAGCAGTGTTTTGCATCCCACTAGCTACATGTTTAGAGGTGTGTTGCTTTGATTTGGGGGTGCACGTTGATTATTTGGGCAGGAAAAGTCATAAATGCCTCCTTGTTTCATGGTATCACTCAAAACACTACTGTTTGACAGTATGTCCTATCAGAGTTAATGGATCTCCAGTTAACCCATACTCTATAATCTAAGTCTATAGTACTTTTTAGTAGAACATTCATTAAACATAATGATACTCAGTACTTACATAATAAGGACACATGCTCCACTATGTTCATAGCAGCCTTATTTATAATAGCCAGAAGCTGGAAAGAACCCAGATGTCCCTCAACAGAGGAATGGATACAGAAAATGTGGTACATTTACACAATGGAGTACTACTCAGCTATTAAAAACAATGAATTTATGAAATTCCTAGGCAAATGGATGGATATGGAAAGTATCCTGAGTGAGGTAACCCAATCACAAAAGAACTCACATAACATGTACTCACTGATAAGTGGATATTAGCCCAGAAACTTAGATTACCCAAGATACAATTTGCAAAACACATGAAACTCAAGAAGAATGAAGAACAAAGTGTGGACACTTTGCCCCTTCTTAGAATTAGGAACAAAGCATATATTGAAGGAGTTACAGAGATCAAGTGTGGAGCTGAGACAAAAGGATGGTCCAACCAACGACTGCTGCAGGTAGGAATCCATCCCATAATCAGCCACCAAACGCCGACACTATTGCATACTCCAGCAAGATTTTGCTGAAAGGGCCATGATATAGCTGTCTCCTGTGAGGCTATACTAGTGCCTGGCAAACACAGAAGTGAATGCTCACAGTCAGCTATTAGATGGAACACAGGGTTCCCAATGGAGGAGCTAGAGAAAGTACCCAAGGAGCTGAAGGGGTCTCCAAACCTACAGGTTGAAGAACAATATAAACTAACCAGTACCCCCAGAGCTCATGTCTCTAGATGCATATGTAGCAGAAGATGGCCTAGAGGACCATCATTTGGAAGAAAGGCCCCTTGGTCATGCAAACTTTATATGCCCCAGTACAGGGAAAGCCAGGGACAAGATCTGAGAGTGGGTGGATAGGGGAGCAGGGCGGGGGATGGGGAGGGTATAGGGAAATTTCGGGATAGCATTTGAGATGTAAATGAAGAAAATATCTAATAAAAATTGGAAAAAAAAAGAATGTGCTATTTATGGACAATTGCTTAAAGGAGAGAAGGAGTCCATATTTTCTGTCAGAAACCCCATGTAAGAAACCATAATTAAAATTTCATATATGTACTATGTTCTGCAGTAGTTTTATAAATTTTAAGAATCTGGAATAGAGGTTAACAATCTGCTACTAACCTCTAGTGAATAACTGTATAATAACATATTTGTGTTATTCATTATGAATCATGAGGGTCTCTGAAAGTATTGATATAAAGGAGATGAATAAGAAGATTCTATCTCATGGTTCAATGCTGGAAATGGCCATGTATTGTTTTGGTTTGTTTTTTTTTGTTTATTTGTTTTTGTATTTTTAGGGGGATATTTTTTGTATACTGGTTTGTTCTTGGGTCAAACAAATTATATTCTAGTTGCTAAGATAGGTACTCTTATTTCCTACCTGTATGTAGCAGGATACATGCAAAGACACCAGCAGACACTCTAATAAATGTACTATGAAAGATTTTTACCCATTAAGTTGATGAAGAGAAAGATCTTTCTTTTGAGGGGAGCACATGAAGCTTTGTTGTATTGAAATTGCCAGCATTTCTGTTCTTATTTAAAAGAATAGGGGTTCCTTAAACACTAGTGTTACCAGAAGTCATCATTCAATCTGATACTGCAAGTGACAAAGGGATGACTCATACTCTAGCAGAGATAGAATAAAATGACATGTCATTCATCATGATACACAGGAAGATATGCCTTTTAAACCACATGATTTGTTGATTTTTAGAATTTTCTACTTAATTTTTTTGGATTATTATAACTATCAGTAATGTAAATGGAAGTGATACCACCACAGATACGTAAAGACACAGTAATACTAGGGTTGCATTTTTAACTCACCAAGACTTTCATAACAAGTGTTAAACCTTGTATTATTCTAGTCTGATTTTTAAAAAGTCCTCATATGTCTGAAGATAGAACTCACTGGTTGTACACATTTTTACAAAGATTGAGGTCTTGCCCAGCTCTCAAGTGTCATACACTTATGCATACACACATGTGCCAATTTATTCTCTTATTGTGCACACATTGCTATATAACATTCTGCCCTCCAGGCTCCATGGATTCTGCATTGAAAAGATCAAAATCTAAGCACAGTTGAGACTGAGATAATATATGGACAACAAATATACACTTATATGAATCATCATGATTATCATTATCATCAAAACCGGTGCTATCCACAGAAGATAATAAAATGATATAAAAGAGCTAAATATCAATATCTTCTTGTGTCTTATGTTTTTATTGTTAAATTATTTTAGCTGAACCTTTAGTTCATCTGGAATGTGTCTTCACGATTTCATTCTCTATGTGGTACTGTCTTAGTCAGGGTTTCTATTCCTGGACAAAACACCATGACCAAGAAGCAAGTTGGATCTCATGGAGGCATTTCTTCAACTGAAGCTCCTTTCTCTGTGATAACTCCAGCTGTGTCAAGTTGACACAAAACTAGCCAGTACAATTGACCCCTTGTCAACTTGACACACAAATACATCACTAGTAAGCCTCAATCTTTAGTTCTTATTCAATCCCAAGATCTTAAATAACTTTAAAAGTCCCACAGTCTTTACATGTTAAAAGTTCAATCCTTTAAAAATATCCAGTATCTTTTAAAATTCAAAGTACTTTAAAATTCAAAGTCTCTTAACTGTGGGCTCCACTAAAAAACTTCCTTCAAGAGGGAAAAATATCAGGGCACCGTCACAAACAAAAGCAAAATCAATCTCCAACCGTCCAACATCTGGGACCCAACCCACCATCTTCTGGGCTCCTCCAAGGGCTTGGGTCACTTCTCCAGCCATGCCCTTTGTAGCACACACCCTGTCTTCTAGGCTCCAGCTGCCTGTACTCCACTGCTGCTGCTGTTCTTGGTGGTCATCTCATGGTACTGGCATCTCCAAAACGATGCTGTCTTCCACTGTAACTAGGCTTTGACACTAGCCCCTCATAGGCTGTCTTCATGGTGACAAGCCTCAACTCCTTTGCATGACCCCTTCAGTCCTGGGCCATCAATTGCAACTGAGGCTGCACCTTCACCAATGGCCTTCCATGTCCTGTCCCAGTGCTTCAATGGCCTCAGCTGCTCTGCATGACCCCTTCATGCCTTTAAAACCAGTACCACCTGGGTGACTCTTACACATTACCAAGTCCCACTGCAGCAGGAGTACAATCTTGGCTATCTCTGGAACACAGCCTCTTGGTGCTTTCAGAAAACACTTCCCAGAAGATGTCACCTCAGCGATGCTGGTCTCTTTTTTCTTTTTTTTTTCTTTTTCTTTTTCTTTTTTTTTTTTTTTTTTTTTTGGTTTTTCAAGACAGGGTTTCTCTGTATAGCCCTGGCTGTCTTGGAACTCACTTTGTAGACCAGGCTGGCCTCGAACTCAGAAATCCATCTGCCTCTGCCTCCCGAGTGCTGGGTTAAAGGTGTGTGCCACCATGCCCAGCTAATTTCTTAGCTCCAGCTAACCAGCATCAATAGTCCCAGTAATGCAAAGGTTTTGCTTTAGTAGTTCTGATATCTTGTTAATCACAGCTGATTCTTCAGCCCCAGCTAACCAGAACCACAGAATAATCAAACTACAAAATAGCAGTGGCCTTGAAAAGAGTCTTTAATTTTCCCTCTGAAATTTTACAAGCCAGGCCTCCATCTGCTGCACAGTTCTCAACATTATCTTCCAAGCTCCAACACAACATCTGACAAAGCTCTTAACACAGAATGGATCTTCTAGCCCAAAGATCCAAAGTCTTTCTACAGTTCTCCCCAAAACATGGTCAGGTTGTCACAGGAATACCCCACTATGCTGGTACCAATTTGTCTTAGTCAGGGTTTCTATTCCTGGACAAAACATCATGACCAAGAAGCAAGTTGGATCTCATGGAGGCATTTCCTCAACTGAAGCTCCTTTCTCTGCGATAATTCCAGCTGTGTCAAGTTGACACAAAACTTGCCAGTATAGGTACCAAAACTATTTTCTTTGACCTATGTGTGCTAGGGTTTCTTCTGACTTGATTTCATTCAAATCTTGCACAGAAAACCACAGTGGTTGTAATTTCATTAGTGAAATGAACATGTCATGTACAACAGACATCATTTCACAATCTCTCCCCAGTCTCTGGTTTCACATTCTTTCCACCTCCTCTCCTTCTTTAGACCCACACACTCGGATTCTTATTCTTGGCACTTTGATTTGTTAGGTGTTTCTCCATTGATCTGCCCATTACAGTAAGAAGGGTCTCTGATCCAAGATTTCAGCACAACACAACTATAGATATAAAAGGCAACTATTTAGAAGGCACGGTCTCAAACATTTCTAAGGAGGCATCTGCATTGGAAAGTTTCTGAAGTAGGAAAAATCCTTCTTCTGTGGATGTGCAAATTTGTAGATTTCCAATATTCTAAGAGCCTTTCACCTATGCACATATAGCTAGCACTAGCTGGACTGTCTTCTTAAAAAAGACATGAAGTTTGGAAATGGGCATATTAGAGATACAGGAAGAACTTGTGGGAGTGATGAGGATAAATATGATTATATTTCATTGTATGTATTCTCAGAAATTAACATTTGAAACTATTTAATTTATATTTATCTGTGTTACATATTGTAATATGTATTTACTAAACCCTTCTAACTTTCTAAATGAATACATAAGAAAATGCAAATTCTAGTAACAAGCCTGAGAAAGACAAATAAAAGTTGAATATATCTAAGAAAACAACACAGGGAAGCATAAAAATGAAATGGATACATTCTTAAAGCCCTTAAAGTTAGAGAGTACTTAATTATCACTTAAAAATACATGCACCTACTTTACAAAGCACTCATATGTTACATTTTTATTCTAAATCTACTATCATGCATGCCATTTTGCTAAACTTTTTGCTTATCACTATATTCTGACCTTTAATTTTATATTCCCTGGATGTTCTTTCATTGCCTTTTGGCCCTTTAGCCAAATAATTTGATTTACTAAACTATTTCTAGTTACTGGGTTTTCTTATTTACTCTGCATTCTATAGGCTTTTTCTACATTTTCTTCTAATGAATTTATTGTTGAATATTCGTTTATTCAACATTTAGGGCATTTGGATGGATTTTCATTTACAAATTTATATTTAGCACCAAAATTTCTTTTTATGAGCATCTCTTAGTGCCACCATTTATTATTTCATTATTTTATTATTTGAACAGAGTTATCCTAGTAGTTCTGGCTTGCTTCAAACTGGATATGTAGTTGAGGCTAGCCTGAACCCCTAATCCTCTGACAAATATTACAGCTGTCCTGTTTTGTTGGTTCTGAGAAAAAAAAATTCTTAGTTTTTTAATGGGTACTTTTAAAATAATAAAACCCCTCAAACTATTGTTTAATATTATGTTCGTAGATATGTTGCATTCATTATCTTATCCAAGAAAATGTAATTAGCAAGATTTTCTGTTAAGCCCCTCAGATTAAACAAAGAGACTTCAGCACTTTGTTTTTGACTGTATCATTGCTATTAGTACTTAGTAAACTGTCTTGACCATATTTTCATATGCACCTTCACTTATTTAGAATCTTATTTTATTGGCAACATTTAAGTTTACATTTGTTTCATTAGTCTATAATTTGAATGTGTTATTCTACTAATGCTTCCTGGTCCTCACCCACCTTTTCTTCACTAGTATCCCTTAGTTTATAGCATGTTACTTTCTTAAATAGTTATCTTCTACTTTTAGTAAATTACTTTTTCTGAATTAAAATTGGTATGTTGTCTTCACCTTTCAAGTCCTTCCAATTATGGATTCATCAGAAAAGAAAATTTAATGATTTATACTGTGGCCTATAATAGTTCAAATACAGTTAGAAATTAAAATATTTCCTAGAATCATCTAAACACCTACTTAGTACCAAGTGTTTCATAAATCACAGCTATTTAATTATCTTACTATTTTCTCTACAGCAATTTGTATATTCACATGTCCACTATCTTTTTGCCTTATACCAACAACAATCTTTGTCAACCTCTCCATTTTCTAGAGCTTTTGTTTACTTTTGTTGGCATAAAATTCCTTATCATGTACTATTTCGCTCTTTAGAATCTCCATGAATCTGCAATGGTCTGTTTTACATATTAATTCTGTCTTTTGTTTGATAAAAGTGACTATATATGAGATCAAAGGCATCTAACTCCTAATTAGCTCTCCTAACTGAACAAATCATCAAGAGACGGTTTTCCCTGTAATATAAACAATGCTTTCAGAATATTTTAAATTTGTTTTTTATGCCAATAGAGCTGACAAATGCATAATGAAAAAATTTAAGTTTTCTTATTTTGGATTTTTCTAACATGTTTTATGTACAACTAAACCTTATTTTAAAGGTCAACTGCATTGAGGGATTTTACTTCCAAATTATTTGATTCTATTATTTATTATTGAATTTTATTGTATAAAGCTGACACTAAAAGAAAAAAATCCTTTGAGCTTACTTCAAAACTTCTCTTGGGTAATATTCTTTTTACTGTGTAGTCCAAAAATGCAACTTTCTGTCACAGAATGCTGTGAAGTTTACCTTTCAGATGCCATGAGAATCATTTCAGTTACTGGATGCATTCTGATTGCCCAACTCTCTTCTCAATGAAATAGTTGTCATTTTGCTGGGTTATATTATGGTGCATCTGCAGACATCTTGTCTGTGGTTTTGGATACTCTGACTCATCTGGGAATTCTGAGCACAAGAATATGTTATCTCTGTGTTACAGTTAAACCTCTGCTTGACTAGACCTGTCATTTACTTGAATATCATGAAGTCAATTGCCTACCTTTTTCTTTTAAAGGTACCAGTTGTATTTAAGGAATTTTTAATGTAAGTTTTCCTGAATTTAAGCATGATTTGAACAGAACTTATATTTTTAGAGATGCCATACTGTAAGAAATGGATAAGTGTATGCTTGATGGACTTTGTGGGAGAAGCTGCAGTTTCTATATTATCACCCTTTGAAACTATGAAATTGGGACTTAGAGAAATCTTAATTGTTCACCACTGTTTTACAAAATTGCCATTTGATGGTGAGGTTAGAGTTTGCATGGACATCTAAAGTTATATTATTAGAGGAACTGGTGACTAAACATTTAAAGTGGGCAGTTTACTATTTTATCTAAAGCCTTTGGTCTTTCTTCACTTTCAGTGTTGTATTCTGAATGTCTTGAGAGATTTTAAATGAGGATAAGAAAGTTCCTCAGCTGCCCAACAAATGTGTACTGTATACATGTGCTGCTTGGATTCAGAGGCGATATCCAGGTGGACTACAGAATACAGCAAAGTCCTAAAGAGCATGGAAAGATTCCATCATGTGGGTCAACTTCTTTTCAATGGCACAAAGTTAGCTACAGCCATGTTGGTGGGATGCATGGTTCCAATAACCCTCCATAAACCACAGTTTATCGCTTTCTGGGGCAGGGGGCAGTTATGGGACTACCTTGTCCATTTTGCCCTCTGTAGACTTAGCTCCAACTATTCAGCCTAGCCCAGTGTAAAGGCGCTTCAGGACCATTTTCTGACCTTCTATGTCCTATGAAGCTTAGGCTCCATGCTGGGCTTTTATTTGATGCTGAAGATCTGAAATCTTGTTCTCAGGTTTGCAAAGAAATACTTCATAATAGCTGAACTATAATCCAAGCACAAATTTTGAATTTTGGACAGTTACTAGAGACAATAAAACCAGACAAACAAAACTGTTTATGAGATGATAATCAAATAAAGATCCAGGACACTATGTGGGGATCTTTATAAATGTATATATCATATGCTTGAATATTATACATCACATATATTGACATAGAAAGTAAGGTCTCTTCAGAGACACAGTGATCACCAAGTACTTTGTATTAGATCAGTCAAACAAACACACATCAATAAAATCATGTTGCTTTCTGTCACTTAGAATAGAACACTAATTTACTAAACAGTGATTATCACCAAAAATGTTAAGAATAATTTCATGATTCCTAGTGTATGGCAGTAAATTATTATTAAATAAATAGTAAATAGATGTTAATAAATAAATATTATGGAAATATCTATGTGTAAAATAACTTCAGTATGGCAACTCAGGGATTGTGTTTTAATTTTTCTGAACACACCTCATATTAATGAAATTAGGTGACTTCAACATACCATGTTGGTTTTATTAAGAAGCTTGATGAAGTTCTTATCATTTCTTCATTCTTCTATGACAACTGATTTTGGTGAATAAGAAAATATATGGTAGTTATTTATATACACCCTCTGTCCCTCTTTCAACTATACATCCTTGGTGGACAAGGGGCAGTCCTAGGTAACAGGTTCTCAGTGTCTGGCATCCCACTCTGGATACTGCAGAAGAGCTGAGAACAAATGGGGTCTCGGGCACAGCTCAGTCAGCCCCAGGGCCAAAGGGAGGAGAGGACAGGGGTAGAGGGAGGTGCTGTGTGGTTCCCACATGAGCTAAAATCCTTGGTCTAGTCCATGGCTGGAGCACAGGAAGGCCTTCCAGTGGGAGTTTAGGCATAGCTCTTTAGGGGAAAGCCTATCCCATTGTTCAAGCACTGTGGGCCTTGATGAGCAGAGACAGTCTATGGCTTTAGAACTTTGTTGCAGAAAGGCAGAGGGAAAAGGGTAGAGAGAAGCTGGCCATGGCCATGTGGAGAGAGGAGGGAAGAGAGAGAGAGAGAGAGAGAGAGAGAGAGAGAAGGAGGGCTAGAGAGGAGAGTAAGAAAGTTGAGAGCTTAAAGAGAGCAAACAGGGTCCAAGCAGTCCCTTTTATAGTGGGCTGGGCTATTTTGCTGTTTCCAGGTAACTATGGCAAGAAGCGTACCTGGTTATAGTGAGGTAACTGTGAGGATGGAGTCTATCCAGAATGCCAGAAGCTTGTGACATTGTCTGAATGACTTATAGTCACAGAATTATGGAGTTGGGGGCTCTGTGGTTTCAGGCACTTGACTCTGGGACATGGTTCTCTCTTTTCCATCCCTTGTAGAGTTTTCTACTGGGTTGCCAGGAGCAAACCTCATTCAACCAAAATAGGCTGCCTATAATGGCCACACTGAGAAACCTCCAGACTGATTTTTAGAGTGATTGTACCAGCTTGCAATCCCACCAGCAATGGAGGAATATTCCTCTTTCTCCACATCCTCTCTAACATGTGCTGTCACCTGAGGTGAGAATGTGCTTGCTGCTAATAATTCTTTTAGGTGCACTAAAAACTAAAACCACAGAAGTGATTCCTTGGTTTCCTTTCCATAATTCAGGTTCTTAACATGCATCTGCTTCCCCCAGAGTAAGGAGTTGCTATGGCTCTGGATCTCACTATTCACACACATACCTTCAACGCTTTGTTTACTCTTGCAAATGCAAAATGGATGAAATCTAATTCTAACCTTGGTAACTTTGAAAAATATCAGAAAATTAAAAAACAAAACAAAACAAAACAAAACAAAACAAAAAAACACTTCAAAGGAATCTATTCATCTGGGTGATGTTTTTGACCTGCCTATGGCAATGTTTAGTTTTATTTTGTTTTTTATTTGTTATTTTATTTATTTACATTTCAAATGTTGTCCCCTCTTGCTAGTATCCCCTCTGCATCCTGAATCCCATTCCCCTTCCTCTTTGTCTCTAAGAGAGTACTCCTACACCTACCCATCCACTCCTACACCTAATGATGCCAGATAAGGAGGCAATCCATTTCTACATATGTAGCTGGAGTCATGGGCGTCATGGACCCATCTATGTAAACTCTTTGGTGTTTTAGTCCCTGGGAGCTCTGGGTAGCCCAGTTAATTGATATTATTGTTCTGCCTATGGGGTTGGTTGCAAGCCCCTTCGGCGCCTTCAATCATTCCTGTAACTCTTCTACTGGGTTCCCCAGGCTCAGTCCAATGTTTGGCTGTGAGTATCTGCATCTGTATATGTCAGGTGCTGGCAGAGACTCTCAAGAGCCTACCAGGCTCCTGTTTTGTTTTGTTTTGTTTTTGTTTTTTGTTTGTTCCTGTCCAGAGGAAACACAGGGACAATAAATGGAGCAGAGATTGAAAGACAGGTCATCCAGAGTCAGATCCACCTAGGGATCCATCCTGTCTTCAAAAACCAAACCCTAACACTATTGCTGATGCCAGGAAATGCTTGCTGACCAGGAGCCTGGTAGGCAGCCGGGTGTCCTGGCGCATGCCTTTAATCCCAGCACTGGGGAGGCAAAGACAGTCGGATTTCTGAGTTTGAGGCCATACTGGTCTGCAAAGTGAGTTCCAGGATAGCAAGGACTATACAGAGAAACTCTGTGTCAAAAAAACAAACCAAACCAAACCAAACAAACAAACAAACAAACATCCTTAATCATTAGGGAAATGCAAATCAAAACAACCCTGAGATTCCACCTCACACCAGTAAGAATGGCTAAGATCAAAAAACTCAGGTGACAGCAGATGCTGCCGTGGATGTGGAGAAAGGGGAACACCCCTCCACTGTTGGTGGGACTGCAAGCTTGTTCAACCACTCTGGAAATCAGTCTGGCGGTACCTCAGAAAATTGGAAATAGTACTACCAGAAGATCCAGCAATACTTCGACTTGGCATATATCCAGAAGAGTTTCCATCTGGTTATAAGGACACATGTTCCACTATGTTCATAGCAGCCTTATTCATAATAGCCAGAAGCTGGAAAGAACCCAGATGTCCCTCAACAGATGAATGGATACAAAAAATTTGGTACATTTACACAATGGAGTACTACTCAGCTATTAGAAACAATGAATATATGAAATTCNCCAAGGTAGGAGCTAGAGAAAGTACCCAAGGAGCGGAAGGGGTCTTCAACCCTCTAGGTGGAAGAATAACATGAACTAACTAGTTCCCCCTGCGCTCATGTCTCTAGCTGCATATATGGAAGAAGATGGCCTAGTTGGCCATCATTGGGAGGAGAGGCCCCTTGGTCATACAGACTCTATATGCCCCCGAACAGGGGAATGCCAGGGCCATTACGTGGGAGGGGGTGGGTAGGGGAGTAGGGCGGGGACGCGGGAGGGTAAGGGAAAATTTCTGGATAACATGTGAAATGTAAATGAAGAAAATATCTAATAAAGAAAAAAAAAATTTATATGTGTAGGTAGTCCCATCGCTCAACTGGTTCCCGTGCCTATCTACTGAAGATGGTCTCCCCTTTGTTGGGTATTTCAGCTAATGTCAATGTCAATGCTGTTGGATCCTGGGAACCTCTCACTTCCCAGGCATCTGGAACTTTCTAGTGGCCACCCCCACTTCCCTACCCCCACTGCTACATATTTCTATTCACTTTCCTGACCCTCTGGATTTCTTTCCTTTCTCTTCTAATACCTGATCCTGTCTCCCCTTTTTTTGTCCCTCCCCCTCCTCTCTCCTTCTCTGGTCCCTCCCTCCCATGATTATTTTGTTCCCCCTTCTAAGTAGGATAGAAACATACACACTTTGGCATTCCTTCTTGTTAAGTTTCAAGTCTTAACTTACACACTTTTTTAGTCTTTGGAACACAGGAGTGCGGGTGAACCATTGCATCCTGAGTTTTATCCTGTGACTGGCTTCCAGACATCCAGCTATAGCACTGAGGGATTGTGCATAAGTGTTTGTCTAGTGCCTCATTCTATCTTTAGCCACAGAAGACCTGTGAGCTACATCAGAGCTGAAAAGGCATCCCTTTAGGATTTCAGTCACAATTTAACAGATTCCAGTTCATTGTAGTTACCCCTGACTTTGTTATTTTTTGTTTCTATTTTTCTCAACAGAAAAACACTATTATCCACCCTTACCATATCTTCTGTTGCCACTGTTTTAGAAAAAATGGATATACAAAACGTAAGAATTGAGACTATTTACATCCCCATAACAATAGACTGATATTTGCTTCATTGTTTAAATTGGTTTTTTATTAGTTTTGATTTATTCATTTGCCACTAAGTTTCATATTTAAATTACAAAATGTCAATTTGAAAAATAAATCATGTATTATGTCACTCTGTTCCTTAAATACATGTTTCTGTGACTCCTTTATGCATTGTGAACAGGGACAATAATTTTTATGGTTTCTTTGAAATGAATTATTTACTGATGTTAGCACATAAAAGCATTCAACACATCTGGATATGTGTAAAAACTTGATCCATGTTCTGGAAGATATGCATAAATACAGGAAGATGAATATGTATCTTGATTCTACATAGTTGTATCTTTTCTGTGATGTTTACAACCTTTGTAAGGGTACACCTCTAATGGCATTATTGATATGTTTCAAAACATTTGTGAAATTCCATATACTTAATGGAACAAGTTTGTTCATTAGGAGGTAAAACCAGCATTCCTATTTAAGGATGAGAAGACACATTGGTTCATGAATTTTCTTAAGCATTTCTTAGGTTAATATAATTTCTTTTAAGTATATGGAATTCTTGTAACTCCTAGGATCTCTGGAAAAGTGAGGAAACCTAGCTAATGTATGAAAAATAACCACACACAGAAATAATAAAATTTTATTAGTAAGTTATACTTAGGCCATGGATTTCTCTCTATTGTCATATGAAGCAAAGTCATATATTTGAAAACATATCACCATTTTCTCAGAACAAACTAATTTCTTCGATAAAAAATTTATAAGGTCTAGAGATTTTGAAACAACATAGAAAGGATATAGCTCTATTGTATCAGACATGAAATAACTCATAAGAAGAGCTGATATTCAAGTTAAATGAGCTATGTAAACCTAGATTTATACTCTAAATTGTCAGTAATTGTGACTATGATATGAATTACACAGGGACTCAGCTTATATTTGTCACAATCTTCTGTCTATCCAAAATGTTATGAAAATTCAGGATTTATTTCAGTATGTTCTATAGATACATAGCCAAGCCATGCCAATGTATCACTGAGGAGTTAAAAAGTTTTGAAACTATGGGTAATTAAAATGACTTTTACCCTCTTCCGAATAAATAGAGAAATAAATAAATAAAATAAAATTGTATTTTAAAGTTTTATCTCCCTGTCACTAATTTTTACGACAAGACATTAAACAGCAATTGACCTGTCTACTTCCCCATCTTGATCTCTTTTCATTTTTAATGTTTCTATTATGATTTAAAAGTTTTACAGCTCAGCAGAAAAGGGCTACTATTATTTTCAAACATCCCCTCCTGTCATGAGTACTATTTCTAAGAATAAAAGATGTTTCACCCTTTCTTTGACCTCTGCACATGGTTATAAATGGCTCCAGTAAACATACGCTAAGATATATACTGTTCACAGTTTCCATAGTTTACCTGAACAACTCTATTTATAAGAAGATTTTTAAAAAATGGGTTACTTCTATATTCAGGTAAAGGTGAAAGGCCCTATATATCTATTTAGAATAAAGGCAAGCTATTCATAATATTCAATGTTAAATATAAAGAGATAAAGATCTCAGGTAGCTACTCTTCTGCAAAGTCAGCATAGGTTGTATGATCTACGGCTAATGCTTGAACAACCAAAGACTGTGATGCACTAAATCTGCTGTCAGTAGGAGATGTGCTGTTAAGTCTCTCTGGGCTGACACAGCACAATGGCATGTGGTGCACACTTGTTCAGATGAGGGCAGGGAGCAATGTCTCTTCAGTTTCAAATCTCCTCAAAGATTACATTAACTATAAGCCGTATAAGAATATAGCATTTCCCCTCTGCCTTTTCTCTTTCCTATCTCAGCCCTGTATCTCCCTCCCCTTCTCACTCTTTCTCAAGTATATCGTCTTTTTATTCAATTGTTTTATTTATATAGGCATTATATATAATTTGTATTTTATATATCTGGTTTTTAAAATAAGTCAATACAACCTGCTAAGTCCATACAAAAGCACACACACACACACACACACACACACACACACACACACA
>LR754574.1:0-24611 GCA_902729485.2 Mus minutoides | reverse complement strand
ACATATGTGAATATATATATATATATATATATATATATATATATATATATATATATATATATATTTATTAGTTAGGGTTTTACTGCTATGAACAGACACCATGACCAAGGCAAGCCTTATAAAACAACATTTAATTGGAGGTGGCTTACAGATTCAGAGGTTCAGTTCATTATCATCAAGGTGGGAACATGGCAGTATCCAGGCAGGCATGGTGCAGGCAGAGCTGAGAGTTCTATGTCTTCATCCAAAGGCTGCTAGTGGAAGACTGACTTTGAGGCAACTAGGGTGAGGATCTTATGCCCACAGCCACAGTGACACACCTTCTCCAACCATGTCACACCTATTCTAACAATGCTACACCTCCAAATGGTGCTACTCCCTGGTCCAAGAATATACAAACCATATATATATATATATATATGTATATATATATATATATATATATATATATGAATGAAATGGTATTGTAAGAAGGAATAAATTAATCTTTTACCAACCAAAGAAACTAAACAAGACATTTACAAGAGTTTACACTTTATACACTAAATGCTTTAGGAATTTTAATGAGCCCAAGTATTATTTTAATACAAGCAAGCAAAAGATGATTAGAGAAAGCAGCATCTGCTTAGACTCAGCACTTTTATTTATAACCACAGCATGCTGTCTTTGAAATTTCTATGTTGAGGGTTGACATGTACATATAACATAGGTACGAGATCACTCCAATGCCCTGCTATGATGTATGTAATCATGTTTCTCAAATAGCATGATGGAAAATGACTTTAAGTATAGACCATCAAACTCTCCACAGTCTCACCGTACATGTATTACTGTTGGCAAATCAGGAGTTGAGTCATATAATAGCCACTACTCAGAGAACTATAGCTGTTTTGCTGTGTGAGGATAGCATATATTCCTATATACAAAAGCCAAGTAATACTGAAGAGCAGTATAATTAGCACTTTGATCTAAACAAACAGGCTTGAGTTGGGAAGTATATCCACAATACCTTCCATTTATTCAGTGAGCAATAAGGACATGCAGGTGTAGAAAGACTATTGTATAACATCAATTTTTGTATTATAGTAGACAGGAAACAAAACTTGCTTCTGATATTCAATTAAATGATAGGTAAGTAAAATGGCACAGTAACAGATCTTCATCCTGCCTACCTAATGAGACCCAGGTTCATCGAGAGACCCTGTCTTATAAAGTGGAGATAAACAGAGGACAACACCATGGGCTAATTTCCGGCCTCCACATGCACAGCCATTATTGCTTACAACCCACGTAGGTATGCACACAAAACACATATACATATACCAACACAAAGACACACACACACACACAGAGAGAGAGAGAGACAGAGACAGAGACAGAGAGAGACAGAAAGACAGAGGGAGAGAGAAAATAAAGAGATAAAAATCCTAATATATAAAATGTTCTGGTTGAATAATAGCAATGCAAATATAATAATCTAAACAGAATGGCTATTGAAAAATGTACTAGGTAATTAATAAGATGAGGGATAAATGAGATATTATTGTTTGATTGTTATTCCACCAGAAGTATCTCAAGGGAGCTCTGGGAAGGTGAGTAAATGGAAGTTGACGCTGTGCACAGTTGTTTAACAGTCTGAAGATTTGGTGATTTCACGTTGAAATATTTATACTTACGGGAGAAGAAGTCATTAATCCATCCTGTAGAAATACAATGTGATCAATAGCAATGTGCTTCCTGTGGTTGTTACTGATGGAAGTGGAAAGCTTTTAATGTACATAAAGGTTGACAATTACAATTGAATTTCTTATTCTTTATTGCCCTTGTCTTTAGGAAAATATCCTCTTAACCCACTTTACATTTCTACATCTACAAATGGCCATGTTTTCTCATTTCAAAATTTAAAATACAGGTATGGCTAAAACATTACTTATAAATCTAAATAAAAACTGAAAACTACTACATGACTATTACGTTCATTTATCATCACTCTGTTATTTGGTAGAAGATTCACCAAAGTCCACAAATATAAGTTAAATTTTATGTTTTCTAATGAATAATGCAATTATCAGTAAAGTATAGATTTGCAAAATCAAAACAAAACAAAACACCAAAAATGCTAAATGCAGTCAAACAAATTAAGCATTTCATGAAGGGAGAAAAAGTATTTAAATATATTTTAGAGATAAAATGGGGGCTGAACCCCTCTCTTGCACATAATAAACTACATTATTTATGACACCCATATTTCATAAAATGTTTCAGCAAGAGAAAAGCATAACAGATTGACTTGATATGTCTAGATTGAGTAAGGTAGTCAGGTTGGGTTTCTCTTTCATTTGCAGAATTCCTTTTCTTAGGTGTTAAACAAGAGCCTCTGCAAAGAGTTTCTTCATTTCCTATGAAAGAGATACAGGAATAGTTTATGGCTTTATGACTGCCTTGGGGAAAAGGTTTCTTTGTATTGCCCCAGGGAATAACATTCTGGTATCTCTGGCTGAGGAGAGAACATAGAATGAGAGAAAGGCAGCCAAGAGCAGGTCAAGGGGAAACGCTGCTCCTGGCATTTCAAGCAGCTTCCTTTCGTCAGTTTCTGAGCCTCAACTGTATCTTTGAGGTCATTAAGACAACACACCTTGTCATGTAGAATAACATGCCTACTTATCTGGCACACACATGGATCTATAGAAACTAAGGCATCCTTTGTGGTATATTTTAGCTTTGAAATTTGGCATTTGTTACATATAGAGAAAATGTGCAAATCTGAACAAGCCTGAAGCTTATTCCCATGTAAGTTTGGAAAGGAAGCAAAGCAGAGACAACAAGCATAGGAGTCCTGCAGTGCAGATCACTGATTTAAGTGAGTTACTGAAAACTGGGGGACCAAACCACTCCTTTAAAACTCTAAAACTGCAGTGAAAGGGACAAGCTGGGAATGAGTCTTCTGGCAGGTAATTCAGCTAACACTGTGCTGCTCCACATGCATCCAACCAAGAAGGAATGGAAGACATCAAGAGCACAAGGCCCTCTGAATCAACTAAGTAGGGCTCACATGGCCGCACAGACTGTCAGACTGTCATTGCAAGCATGGGTCTGCATGTGGGGTATGGCTCTTAGTTTGATGTTTTTGTGAGATTCCTAATAGTGGCAACAGCCATATCTTTAACTCTTTTGCTTGCTCTTGGGACCTTTTTATTTATGATGTTGGGTTGTCATGTCCAGCCCCAGTATGAAGAATTCTGCCATGTCTTATTTTATCCTGTTATATTGTGCTTTCTTGTTTTCTTTTGGAGACCTTAATTTTTATGAAGGGAAATGGGAGAGTAGTGGATCTGGGAGAAAAGGAAGGTAGAGATGATGCTGAGAGCGGTGGAGGGAAGGGAAGCACATCTGTGGTCCAGATGTGCTGTATGACAGAAGAATCTATTTTCAATTGAGAAAGAGAAAGAAAACTCCACTGTGGAGTTCATTCTAGTGATTATAAGGTCATGTTACAATTTCTGATGTCTGAAGAGATTGGGCTGCAGAAAAGGGATCATTCATTGCCTGCTTAATGAATTTATCCTTTTTACTTTCTCTTCCTGTTTGTTAAAATGCAAATATATTTTTTATTTGCAAAATTTAAATGTATATGTTACAGAAATGGAAACACAAATGATGAAATTATTTCCATAATTTCAAATAATTCTATTAATCACTATTAACCTCTCATTTTAATGTTGGAAAACAAAAGAAAACAGACACAGAAAAACCTATACACACATTGAGGTCTTTTGCTTAGATATAGCAGATTCTCTGCATTTCCTTGTTATTTTTTTCATTCAGTTCTGCTCTATGTCCATGTTTACTTTTACAATATGGAAACTATTTAAGAAGAATCATGATGTTAACTGAAATGAGCCAGACTCAAAAAATGTGTGCAGCATTCTTTTTTTATATCTTAATCAAAACTTATAAAAGATATATATATATATATATATATATATATATATATATATATATATATATATACATATATATATATATATGCTTGTTTGCCCATGTCTTTGTGTGTTTATATATGTGTGTAGGTTGTAGGTCATTAATCTAAAAAGAAATTCATGAGAAGGACGGAGAGATAGTAGAGTGGTTAAGAGCACTAATTATTTTTCTAGAGGACCCAGATTCTTTTCCCAGCACCCATATGTCAGTTCACAACTGTCTGTAAGTACAATTCCTGGGAGTCTTGACACCCTCACACAGACATTTGTGCAAGCAAAACATCAATGAACATAAAATAAGAAAGAGGGAGGATTAAGAAAAGAGGGAAGGATATTTGAAGGTAGTTGGAAAAGAGAGGACACTGGAATGAATATATGTGAAAACAAAAGCTGAGGGAGAACTGTCAGCGAAAGGGGGAACTATGTAGAATTGGGGAGGATGATAAGGGATAGAAATGAATGACAACAAAGTATAATGACTGACATATAACTGTGAAAAATGCCATACAGAAACTGTCATTTGCTTCACTGACCTAAAATAAAATATTTAAAACAAACAGAAACAATATAAAATAAATCCAATCAATATTAATATAAGTACGTTAAATAAATTGCGTGTTATTCTATTGAAGTGCGAGGGGAGGATGGAAAGGTACTGAATAGCAGAATAACTTCTTGGGAAACCCTTTTCCCTTCAGTTGATATATTTTGTCAAACTGCACAGTAAATATTTATCATTAAATTATTGCTCTATGTGCTTCTTACTTTTCATCAGCTTAAGCCAAAGAAGGATCCCATGGGAGGAATCTTAGTTGAGCAGTTACCTCCATGAGTCTGGCCTGTGAGCCTACACCATTGGTGAGACATTCTGGTGTAGCTTCTGACAAACAGATAAATATAGGTCTGGCATTAATTTTTAGAGTACTACTAGGGAAATCTGTATCCTGTTTTTTCATGTTTTTATTGTGCTTCTCTCTGTCTTCCTCTTCTGGATTTCTTTCTGCTCTACTGTGTCAGGGATCAGAGAAGAAAAAGGAGGTAAAGAGATGAAGACTTCTCAGTCAGTGGTCAGTGAGAGTGGTCAGTAGCACATTGGTCAATGGTCAGTGGTCAGTGGGATGGTGGTCTTCAATGTATGTTGTTTTCTTAAAGGATTATTCAACATTCTTATGGCAAAACTGATCACTAAAGTAGAAAATTCTTTCTAACACATCTTTACCCTCTGCCAACCCAGAGGCAACAAGAACCTACAATCACCTCAGCTACAAAAAATTCTATTGAATAATGTGGTATCTCTCTTCTTTGTGATTGTCTCAGACATCTACATAGGAATTGTCCTGGAACTCCTGAGGCTGAAGATGATTGGAATCACTGGTTCCAATATACTAAATGGAGACTTACATTTTGGATGTTTAGGCTTCTTTTGGATGCTTGAGTGGAAGACCCAATGTAGACTGAGGGAACTCAGATAGAAGCAATGTGAAGCAATTGCTGTACTCTTTGAGAAACTTGAGATGCTTGTTAGTCTTTGTTTCTTATCAGTGAGGGACATTTTCAAACTAAGAAAGTCCTTCTCAATATCCATTTTATATGCAGACTTTGAAATCACAGAAAGATTCGAAATAATTTTTAAATACAAGAAAATCATTTATAGAGAAGGAACAACATGTCCAAAACTGTTTGAAATAGTTGCTCATAGTTTTAAAATAGTTTTAAAACTCATTTCACTAAATATTACTACTATCGCATTTTGCATGATAAAGACCTTTGGGAGTCTTCTTGGATTGTTTGGCATAGGAACAACACAGGTTTTCTGGGAAGTGATGTGGAAAAAAATATCTAATAGGAAAATATCTAGTCCAGGTTTAGAAAGAAATCTGCTGAAAAACCACCATACATGAAGCTTACTTGTCCCTCTAGGAATTTTCTTTTCTTTTTCTTTTTCTTTTCTTTTTTTTTTTTCCTTTTTTTTTTCTTTATTTTTTTTCCGGCCACACCATCTTTTATTCTTTCTCTTTTTTTTTTTCTTTTTAAACAATTTTTATTAGATATTTTCTTCATTTACATTTCAAATGCTATCCTGAAAGTCTCCCATATCCTCTCCCTGCCCTGCTCCCCAACCCACCCACTCCCACTTCCTGGTCCTGGCATTCCCCTGTACTGGGGCATATCAAGTTTGCAAGATCAAGGGGCCTCTCTTCCCAATGATGGCAGACTAGGTCATCTTCTGCTACACATGCAGCTAGAGACACAAGCTCTGGCAGCGGGTACTGGTTAGTTCATATTGTTGTTCTTCTTATAGGGTTGCAGACCCCTTCAGCTCCTTGGGTACTTTCTCTAGCTCCTCCATTGGGGACCCTATTCTATCTAGTAGATGAGTGTGAGCATCCACTCCTGTATTTGTCAGGCACTGGCATAGCGTCATAAGAGACAGCTATATCAGGGTCCTGTCAGCAAAATCTTGCTGGCATATGTAATATTGTCAGGGTTTGGTGGCTGATTATGGGATGGATCCATGGGTGGGGCATTCTCTGGATGGTCTATTCTTCTGTCTCAGCCAGAACTTTCGAACTGGCTTAGCACTTCAGAATTTTGACAACAGATAAATTATCATAGGTAAAACCTTTCTATTCACATCACTAGCCATGACTTACCTAGATCCTGACTTATGATAAGGAATATATGATTGGCTGAAGCAATTCTTTGAGGCTAAGGACTTGGCCTTGGATGTTAAGCTATGGATCTTCAGCCAGCAGGTAGTATTTCTAAGGAAATCTGCCAGAGAATCCATATAAAGTATGGCTATGTAAAAATAAACAAACCAATAAATAAACAAACAAATAACTATATAATCTACTACTGAAATACTGGTTGCATAATTCACACATAAATAATATTCCAGTACAATTGAAAGACCCACAACATGAGGACTCCCCCACGTTCTTACTCAGGAGAGGTGACACCCCAAATCATTCATGAGAAATGGTCTTGATGCAGACAGCAAGAGGACTTTTATTTCAAGAGCACTCTTGAGCCCCCAGTCATACACCTCACAGGGGTAGAGGACCATGGTGCCTCAAGTAGCTCGGTAAGGGGTTATTTAAAGGAAGAAACCACAAAGAAAGGGGAGGATAGGATCACAAAAAATGGGGAAGCTGAGTAAGCAACATAAGAATGGAGTGATGAATTACAGCTCATCTCTTATGGAAGGGTTACAGGCTATCTTTGGCAAACATTCCACAAGGAATGGGGAAGCAGAGAAAACATTATTGGTCCTTTACACAATGAGTATGGCACCTGGGTGGGTCACCCAGTGGTAATTGGCTTGTCAGGCTGAAGGTGGAAGAACAAAGAACTCCATGCTGGGCTTTGTTTCTAGGGGTCTAAGAAACACATTGAGTTGGGGTCTTACACAATATTCTGCATTTGATTGAAAATATTGTAACCAGGACATGAGTCTCATGAAAGATTCCTAAACAGCACTTTGAAAATTTTACTCTTAGCACACAGCATTTGCTGTAATTTGAACTAATTACCACTAAGCATTATTATATTTTATATGATAAATATTTAGAGATTTTGTAGTTGTTGCTTTGTACTGCATGCCATAAAACAACTCACATCTTTTGAAAAAAATTTAAAATAAATGAATATTTTAGTATAAGAATTCCATCCATGAAGAGATATTTTAACAGTTCCCTTTAGTATAAATGAACATTTCTCATGTGAACTATTTTATAAAATAATTATATATGTTTATATAGCATTAACTTATATTTTTATATAAACTTATATGTCTATATTGAATGACTGGCTAAAATTACTACTATACATTAAATAGATACCACTATTTTCTTCCAAAGGTTTAGTACATCAAAATAATAATAATGTATTTCCAATGCAGAAGATAAAGAAACTGTATCTACATTTGTAAGATGTTTATTGTGTCAAAATTACCAAATCTGATGCCTTGTTCTAGTGACTCAATCCATAAAGCCACACAAAGTCACATACACAAGGCATAAAATCACTAGAATACAAACTAAAAGTTATAGATATTTTTCCCAATGGGCTTTTCAAAGGCAAATGAGCACATACTATGCATAAAATATTACACTGTCAAGGATGGTAGTGAAAAGACAGATTTCACTAAAGATAATAGCACAAAAGGAAAAGACCAAATGAAACTGAAGAAACACAACTCAGGAAGCATTGATATGTGTAAAATTATTCATGGGTCTAAAGTTGCTAAGAGCCTGGAATCTTTTCTGGTTTCTAGAAAAATCAACATATCGAAGAAGTGACTTTAATTATACAGACTTAGCATATGAATAGAAGTGAAAGAGGATTAATGTTCCAAAGTGGTGATTCTCCAAATATAAATTATGCTTCACTGACTCTTCGTTTGCATAATTTAAGGGGGAAAAGGAATTATCACAGTATATGTTCTCACTTTTGCTTTCAAAAATACACATTTAGAGCAATGTCCTGTCCACTCTGTTCATTTTAATGGCTTTTAAAAACATAGAGTAGTGGAGCCACTTTAAGTATCTCTATTTTAAAAAAATGGCGTGTTTTTCAAGAATATTTTATCTGAAAGGCTCAGTATGAAGAGAGATAATTTATCAAAGTGAATTATGTTCATATAAATGATCATTAAATGTCTTATTCACTCTTATAGTTGTATCTTTGTCATTATGACATCAAAATAAATATCAATTCATAGAAAGAAATGAATGATGAATTACTGGATATGTACAGTCAATATATCAGTGTAAACAAAAAAGACATATTCACATCAGTCTCACTAACAGACAAGATTTATAGTCGGTAAGTACTAAGCAAATGAAACATAATTTCAGAAGAGTATTTGTGTGATATTAAGAAATTTATAAAAATAAGCAGTAATGCTTTATAAAATTAATAGAAGAAATTTATAATGATTAATTCATAATTTTAGTAAAACTATACTTTATTATTACATTTTCATAGTTTCTAAAAATTGGTAGTAAATGTCATACAGAGGATAAAATTAAATATAGTAAGGTGATTTATTTTACTCAAAATGTATTGCAGAATTAAAATTTTGATTAGAGGACTCTGGGTAGAAAATCTGGGAAGCAGCAGCATTTTAAACATGTGGGGTATATGGGTGTGGGTGTTTAGACACACACACACACACACACACACACACATACACATATATATATATATGTGTGTGTGTGTGTGTGTGTATGTGTATATATGTGTCTGTATATATATATATATACATATATATATATATATATATATATATATATATATATATATCTTATATGTAATATGTGTGTTTAGATACATACATGCATGGATGGGTATATTTAAATGGTTTTACATTTTGTTGTTGTTGTTGTTGCTTTGAGACAGGGTTTCTCTGTATAGCTGTATAGCCCTGGCTGTCCTGGAACTTCGTAGACCAGGCTGGCCTCAAACTCAGAAATCTGCCTGCCTCTGCCTCCCGAGTTCTGGGATTAAAGGCGTGTACCACAATGCCTGGCTTGGTTTTTTACTTTTTAAAGAATTTCATGCACTATACCTTGATCTTTTTTTCATTGGGTTATTTTAACTTTTTTTTTTGTTTTTGTTTTTCTTTATTTATTCTTTAATATATTTTTACAATGTAGACTTTATACCCCTCCCTCTGCTCTCTGGCTGTTCCATATCCCATACCTCCTCCCCCACCTCCTGTTTCCAAGAAGATGCCCCCACCCTTCACCCCCACCTCACCAGACCTCTTCACTTCTTGGGTCCTCAAGTCTCTTGATAGTTAGGTTCTTCTTTGACTGAACTTAATCCTGGTAGTCCTCTGCTGGATATGTGTTAGGGACCTAGTATCAGCTGGTGTATGCTGCCAGATTGGTAGCCCAGTGTTTGAGAGATCTCAGGGGTCCAGATTATTTGAGATTGCTGGTCTATACATAGGGGTCACCCTCCTCCTCATCTTCTTCCAGCTTTTCCCTAATTCAACCACAAGGGTCACCAGCTTCTGTCCATAGGTTGCATGTAAATATCTGCATCTGACCCTTTCAGCTGTTTGTTGGGTCTTTCTGAGGGCGGTCATTATAAGCGTATTTTTTGTGAACACAACATAGCATCAATAATATTGTCAGGCCTTGGGGTCTCCTCTTGAGCTAGATCCCAATTTGTGCCTGTCATTGGACCTCTTTTTCCTCAGGCTCTTCTCCATTTTTGTCCCTGCAATTCTCTCAAACAGGAGCAATTCTGTGTTGTTATTTGACTCTGGAATGGCAACCCCATCCCTCACTTGATGCCCTGCCTTTCTACAGGAGGTGGGCTCTACAAGTCCCCTCTCCTCACTGTTGGGCATTTCATCTAAGGTCCCTCCCTTTGAGTTCTGAGATTCTCACACCTCCAAGTTCTCTGGTACATTCTATAGGGTCCCCCACATACACCTCCTACCTCTGGAGGTTGCCTGTTTCCATTCTTTCTGCTGACCCTCAGGGCTTTATAGTCCTGTTCCCCCCAACCAATACCAGATCATGTCCTTCTAATTTCCTCTCTGTCACCTTTCCCACCCAGGTCCCTCTCTTCCTCACTCCTTCCTCCTGTGATTGCTTTCTTTTCCCTCCCCAGTGGGATTGAGGCATCCTCTCTTAGGCTCTTAGGCTTGTTAACCTTTTTGAGGTCTGTGGATTGTATCCTTTGTCAGCTGGTGTATGTTGTCAGATTGGTAGCCCAGTGTCTGAGAGATCTCAGGGGTCCAGATTATTTGAGACTGCTGGTCTGCACATAGGGTCACCCTCCTCCTCATCTTCTTCCTGCTTTCCCCTAATTCAACCACAAGGGTCACCAGCTTCTGTCCATAGGTTTCATGTAAATATCTGCATCTGACTCTTTCAGCTGTTTGTTGGGTCTTTCTGAGGGCAGTCATTATTATTCCATTATTAACTGAACACTGCATGTTTTGTTTTTACAGAAACAAAAGAACATGATGTTGGATATTAAGTGGGTGGGTGTGGTGTCTAAGAGAAGATAGGGGCATGATATGTTCTCATTAATAAGTGAATGTTATCTCAAAAAGTATAGAATTGTTCCATTATTGTATAGGTCCTATGCAGGCTGCCATAGTCTCTGTGAGTTCATATTTGCATTCCCCTTGTGTCTGCTAAGCACTGTTTCCTTGAAGTCATACACCATGTCCAACCCTTTCATTATTTGCCCTCACTTTCACAAAGGTTTCTGAGCCTTGAAGAAAGGAGTATGGTAAAGACAATCTATTTAGAGGTGAGCATTTCAAAGTCTATATTCTCTTCCCATTGTTCAATTATGGATTTGTGTGTGTGTGTGTGTGTGTGTGTGTGTGTGTTTAATATAGAAATACTTTTACTATTCACAATTCAATTTTTCTAAGCTTAAGACTGTTACAACTTTACAAGGTTAGCTTAGAAACTGGATGGGTTTTATCAGGTGGTATAAATTGAGTCCAAGAGATGGCGATAAATCTAGTTTATGACTAGATTCTCTACTCTATATGGAAATATGAGATGCTCCTGAGACTCCTGCATATTGTCTGGGTCCAAGCTGCTGCAGAATAGATAGAATCTACTACTTAGAAGTATCCTTTGGGTTTTGTTAACCTAAAAGGGTTTGAAATATAATATATACAATAAATTGACTTAAAAAGCCCATTCCTGACAGAGCACCCAGAGGAGGCTCAGGAGCTGATCACATGCCCTGCTGGTAACAGTAGCAAAGAGGTGCCTGTTAAAGAAAAGCCAAGCTTTGAACTTTCTGGACTTTGAACTTTTGAACTTTTTGAGGACACCAATACTCTCCAGGGTGTGTTTATTAAATACAGTGATCACGCAGAAGCCTGGATCCCCAAAAATGGTGGCACCTCTACCCCCTTTAAAAATGATGAGGTACTACTTCCAGTCATGTACAACCACCTGCAGAGGGCATAGCTTCTGGGTAGACATTGACGCATTGCAGACATTGCCATCATCCATCCCTCTTGCTCAAAGCAACATACAGTCTTCTGATACTGGCTTTTGGAGTATACCCTTGCTGGCAGCACAGTTGGTTGGAGGGTAAAGCCCTACATCATTGAACTTGGCTCAGGCAATGGAACATTCTTGAAAAACAAGCATATTGAGCCACAGAGATATCATGAGCACAATAGAGAGTGCCACTCCCAGGTGCTCTAGTATGCACAGGATCTAAGGATCAGGGATGAGTAGGACACAACATCTGCTCTAACACCCCCAGAAGTAACTGGGACCAACAGAAAAAAGGGATGCAGGAACCCCACCCAGATATTGGCTCCAGTTCCTCTGGTCTATGCCAATTTACCTTGGGCATGAACTATGAAGTAAGTCCCTCAGCACCCAGAGGAGGCTCCAATCACAGGTGCATGCCCATGATCCCAGGATCCCAGGAGCTTGGCCACACCAGAATCTCAAGGTTCCAGAGGCACCTCGACTCCCAGGAACTCTGACATATTCAGAATCTTAGTATCATAGGATCCCACAATCATAGGATCACAGAGACAGCTGAACTATGAGGAGTTCTGACACAACCAGAATTACAGGAAGGTCAAGCTCCAGTCAGAAGCAAGGACAGATAACATTACAGATATTCAGTTGGCAGTAGGGAAGCATAAGAAAATAAGCAACAGAAACAAAGGCTAGTTGGCATCATCAAAACCCAATTCTTCCACCGTAACTAGTCCTGGATACACCATCACACCAGAAAAGCAAGACTCAGATCCAAAATCACTTCTGATGATGATGATAGAGGACTTTAAGAAGGACATAAATAACTCCCTTAAAAATGTACAGTAGAACAAAGGTATACCGGTAGAATCCCTTAAAGAGGAAACACAAAAATCCCTTAAAGAATTACAGGAAAATGCAATCAACCAGGCAAAACAAATGAACAAAACCAATCTAGATCTTAAAATGGAAATAGCAACAATAAAGAAATCACAAAGGGAGATACCTGGAGTTAGAAAGTCTAAGAAAGAGATCAGGAAAGAAGTAAGGAGTCATAGATGCTTGCATCACCAACAGAATAAAAGTCATAAAAGAGAGAATTTCGGGGACAGAAGATACCATAGAAAACATTGACAACACAGAAAAAATGCAAAATGAAAAAAGGTCCCAACCCAAAACATCCAGGAAATCCAGGACACAATGAGAAGACCAAACCTAAGGATAATAGGTATAGAAGAAACTGAAGATTCCCAACTTAAAGAGCCAGTAAAAATCTTTTTAAAAAATTATAAAAGAGAACGTCCGTAATCAAAAGAAAAAAATGCCCATGAATATACAAGAAGTCTACAAAATTCCAAAGAGACTGGACCAGAAACAAAATTCCTCCCATCAATAATCAAAACACTAAATGTGTTATACAAAGAAGGAATATTAAAAGCAGTAAGGGAAAATGTCAAGTAACATACAAAGGCAGATTTATCAGAATTCCACCAGACCTCTCACCAGAGACTATGAAAGATAGAAGATGCTGGGCAGATATCATACAGACCCTAAGAGAACAAAAAATGCCAGCCCAGACTACTAGTAAAGGCAGATTTATCAGAATTCCAACAGACCTCTCACCAGAGACTATGAAAGCTAGAAGATCCTGGGCAGATATCATACAGACCCTAAGAGAACAAAAATGCCAGCCCAGACTACTATACGCAGAAGAACTCTCAATTACCTTAGATGGAGAAACCAAGGTATTCCATGACAAAACCAAATTAACACAATCTTTCCATGAATCCAGCCATACAAAGGATAATAGATAGAAAATACCAACACAAGGAGGGAAAATACACCCTAAAAAAAGCAGGAAAGTAATCTTTCAAGAAACCTAAAAGAAGATAGCCACATAAACATAATACTACCTCTAACAACAAAAGTAACAGGAAGCAACAATCACTTTTCCTTAATATATCTGAACATCAATGGATTCAATTCCCCAATAAAATGACATAGACTAACAGACTGGATATGTAAATAGGACCCAACATTTTCATATATACAGGAAATGTAACTCAGTGACAAACACAAACACTACCTCAGAGTAAAAGGCAGGAAAACAATTTTTCAAGCAAATGGTCCCAAGAAACAATCTGGAGTACCCATTCTAATATCAGATAAAATCGACTTCCTACCAAAAGTCATCAAGAAGGATAAGGAAGGATACTTCATACTCATCAAAGGAAAAATCTTCCAAGACAAACTCTCATTCTGAACATTTATGCTCCAAATGAAAGGATGCCCACATTCATAAAAGAAACTGTACTAAAGCTGAAAGCACACATCACACCCCATACAATAATAGTGGGAGACTTCAACAACCCACTCTCAACAATGGAAAGATCAGAAACAGAAACTAAACAGAGACATGGGGAAACTAACAGAAGTTAAAAATCAAATGGGTCTACCTAAAGCAAAAGAATGTACCTTCTTCTCAGCACCTCATAGTACCTTCTCCAAATTTGACCATAAAATTGGTAACAAAACAGGCCATAACAGATACAAAATATTGCAGTAATCCCATGTACCCTATCAGATCACCATGGACTAAGGCTGGTCTTAAATTCCAACGAAAATAACAGAAGACACACATATACATGGAAGCCGAACAATGCTCTACTCAATGATAGCTTGGTCAAGGAAAAAATAAAAACAGAAATTAAAGACATTTAGAATTTAATGAAAATGAAGGCACATTATACCAAAACCTATGGGACACAGCAAAAGAGTAGTAAGAGGAAAACTCATACCTCTAAGTGCCTCCAAAAATAAACTGGAGGGAGCTTACACTAGCAGCTTGACAGCACACCTGAAAGTTCTAGAACAAAAAGAAGCAAATAGATCTAAGAGGAGTAGAAGGCAGGAAATAATCAAACTCAGGGCTGAAATCAACCAAATAGAAACAAAAAGAACTATAAAAAGAACAAAACCAAGAGCTGTTTCTTTGAGAAAATCAACGAGATAGATAAACCCTTAGCCAGACTAACCAGAGGTCACAGAGACAGTGTCCAAACTAATAAAATCATAAATGAAAAAGGAAACATTGCAACAGAAACCGTGACAATCCAAAAAATCATCAGATCCTATTACAAAAGTTTATTCTCAACTAAATTAAAAAATCTCGATGAAATGGATAATTTTCTAGACAGATTCAAAGTTAAAAGTTAAAACGTTTAATCAAAGTTAAAACAGGAACAAATAAACCATCTAAACAGTCTTATAACCCCTAAAGAAATAGAAGCAGTCATTAATAGTCTTCCAACCAAAAAAAGCCCAGGACCAGATGGGTTTAGTGGAGAATTCTATCACTCCTTTAAAGACCTATTACCATACTCTTCAAAGTATTCCACAAATTAGAAACAGAAGGAACTCTACCCAATTCATTCTATGAAGCTATAATTACACTCATACCTAAACCACACAATGACCCAACAAAGAAAGAGAACTCCAGAACAATCTGCCTTATGAACATTGATGAAAAAATACTCAATACAATTCTTGCCAACCAAATCTAAGAAAACATCAAAACAATCATTCGTCTAACCAAGGAGGTATTATCCCAGAGTTTCAGGGATGGTTCAATATATGGAAATCCATCAATGTAATCAACTACATAAACAAACTCAAAGATTAAAAAAAAATGATTATTTCATTAGATGCTGAAAAAGCATTTAACAAAATTCAGCACCCTTTCATGTTAAGAGTCTTGGTAAGATCAGGAATTCAAGGTCCATGCCTAAACATAGTAAAAGCAAAATACAGCGAACCAGTAGCCAACATCAAGCTAAATGGAGACAATCTTGAAGCAATCCCACTAAAATCAGAAACTAGACAAGGATGCCCACTCTCTCCCTATCTATTCAATATATTACTCGAAGCTAAAGCAATTAGACAACAAAAGTATGCCAAAGGGATACAAATTGTAAAGGAAGAAGTCAAATTGTCACTATTTGTAGATGATATAATTGTAAACTTAAGTGACCCAAAAATTGCACTAGAGAACTCTAAAGCTGATAAACAACTTCAGCAAAGTGGCTGGATATAAAATTAACTCAAACAAATCAGTAGCCTTCCTCTACTCAAAGGATAAACAGGCTGAGAAAGAAATTAGAGAAATAACACCTTTCACAATAGTCACAAATGATATTATATACTTGTTGTGACTCTAACCAAGCAAGTGAAAGATCTGTATGAGAAGAACTTCAAATCTCTGAAGAAAGAAATCAGAGAAGATCTCAGAAAATGGAAAGATCTCCTCTGCTCATGTATGGTGTCTTAGTCAGGGTTTCTATTCCTGCACAAACATCATGACCAAGAAACAGTTGGGGAGGAAATGGTTTATTCAGCTTACACTTGCACATTGCTGTTCATCACCAAAGGATTTCAGGACTGGAACTCAAACAGGTCAGGGAGCAGGAGCTGATACAGATGTTCTTTACTGGCTTGCTTCCCCTGGCTTGCTCAGCCTGCTCTCTTATAGAACCCAAGACTACCAGCCCAGAGATGGTCCCACCCACAAGGGGCCTTTCCCCCTTGATCACTAATTGAGAAAATACCCCACAGCAAGATCTTATGGAGGCACTTCCCCAACTGAAGCTCCTTTCTCTGTGATAACCCAGCTGTGTCAAGTTTACACAAAACTAGCCAATACAGATGGGCAGGATTAATATAGTAAAACTAACCATCATGCCAAAAGCAATCTACAGATTCAATTCAATCCTCATCAAAATTACAACTTAATACTTCATAGAGTTGAGAAAGAGCAATTTGCAAATTCATTTGGAATAACAAATAACTCAGGATTTCAAAAACTATTCTCAACATTAAAAAAAAAAAAACTTCTGGGAGAATCAATATTGCTGTGTGGTATTGGTACAGAGACAGGCAGGAGGATCAATGAAATAGAATTGAAAACTCAGAAATGAACCAACACACATTTTGTCACTTGATATTTGACAAAGCAGCTAAAACTATCCATTGGAAAAAAGATAGCATTTTTAACAAATGATGCTGGTTCAACTGGCAGTCACCATGTAGAATAATGCAAATAGATCCATTTATTTCTCCTTGTACAAATCAAGTCTAAGTGGATCAAAGAAGTCCACATAAAACCAGAGATACTTATACTTAGAGAGGAGAAAATGGGGAAGAGCCTCAAACACATGGGCACAGAGGAAAATTTTCTGAAAAGAACACCAATGGCTTATGGTTTAAGATCAACAATAGACAAATGGGACCTCATAAAATTGCAAAGCTTCTGTAAGGCAAAGGACACTGTCAATAGGATAAAAAGGCAACCGACAGATTGGGAAAAGATGGGATCTTTACCACCCTACATCCTATAGAGTGCTAATATCCAATGTATACAAAGAACTCAAGAAATTAGACATAAGAAAATCAAATAACTCTATTAAAAATGGGGTACAGAGGTAAACAAAGAATTTTCAACTGAGGAATATTGAATGGCCAAGAAGCACCTAAAGAAATGTTCAGCATCCTTAGTCATCAGGTAAATGCAAATCAAACAAACCTGAGATTCCACTTCAGACCTGTCAGAATGGCTAAGATCAAAAATGCAGGTTTCAGCAGATTCTGCAGTGGATGTGGAGAAAGAGTAACTCTCCTCCATTGTTGGTAAGATTGCAAGCTGGTACATCCATTCCGGAAGTCAGTTTGTCAGTTCCTCAGAAAATTGGACATAGTACTATCTGAGGACCCATCTATACCACTACTGGGCATGTACCCAGAAGATGATCCAACATGTAATAAGGACACATGCTCCACTATGTTCATAGCAGCCTTATTTATATTAGCCAGGAGCTGGAAAGAACCCAGATAGCCATCAACTGAGGAATGGATAAAGAAAATGTGTTACATTTACACAATAGGTTACTACTCAGCTATTAAAAATGACGAATTTTTGAAATTCTTAGGCAAATTGATAGAACTAAAAATTATCATCCTGAGGATCCAATTGCAAAAGAATACACCTGGTATGAATTCACTGATAACTGGATATTAGCCCAAAAGCTCCAAATAACCAAGATACAATTCACAGACCACATGAAGCTCAAGAAGAAGGAAGACCAAAGTGTGGATAGTTCGATCCTTCCTAGAAGGAGAACAAAATATTCACAGGAGCAAGTATGGAGATAAAGTATAGAGCAGAGACTGAATGAAAGGCCACCCAGAGACTGTCCCACCTGTGCATTCATCCCATATACAGCGACCAACACTATTGTACATTCCAAGAAATGCTTGCTGAAAAGATCCTAACATGCCTGTCTCCTGAGAGGCCTTGCTAGAACCTTACAAATACAGAAATGTATTCTTGCTGCCAACCTATGGACTGAGCATGGAGTCACCAATGAAGGAGTTAGAGAAAGGACTGAAGGAGTTGAAGGGATTGCAACTCCCACAGGGAGAACACCAATATCAACCAACCATTCCCCAAAGAGCACCCTCGGACTAAGACATCAACAAAAGAGTACACATGGCTCCAGCTGCATGTGTTGCAGAGGATGGCCTTGACCAGCATCAATGGGAGAAGAGGTCCTTGGGCCTATGAAGGCTTGATAGATGCCCCAGTGTAGGGGAACTGAGGGTGGGGTGTTGGGAGTATACAGATGGGTGGTGGAACACCCTCATAGAAGCAGGGGGAGGGAGGATGGGATAGGGGGTTTCCTACAACTAAAGAATGCTAAGTCATGGAAAAATACTTTTATCATAGAAGAGCTCCACAATTTCTTATCCAATTTTAATTTGTCAGCCATTAAATTATACACATACAAATAACTTTATAAAGACTGAATATGTTATAATTACATATTTAGAAATATATATGAGAACAATTTTAAAAATAACTGAATTTGTTAGAGAGAACGAGTAAAAACATAAGGATTGCTCGAGAGAAGAAAGGGAAAGGAAAAGGCAGTAATTATATTTTAATCTCAGAAAAACCTCATTTTTTATTTTTGAAATTATAATATAATTACAACATCTCTCCCTTCTATTTTCTCCCTCTAAACCATCTTTTTTTACACCTTATCACTCTCTTTCAAATCCATTTCCTCTTTCTGCAGTAATTATTGCTTCATTCTTGTGTGTGTGTGTGTGTGTGCGCGCGCTATATCTACCATATATATATAAAATCATAATCCTTAAATAAACCTGATCAGCTCATCAGTCTATATACTTTTACTTCTATGTGTGTTTGGGGGCTTGATGATTTACTACTGAAAAAACAATTGGTCCACTCTTCCCTGGTGATTGTTATTTTTCCTTCCCGCATTTTCCTTAGTTGCCTATATAGTTCTTTGTGTAGATTGAGGCTTCCTGGGCTTGTATCAATATTAGTATACAGATTTTCACAGCTTAGTCCCAATGGTACATCAAAAACCATTTTCTAAAGATCACCATTTTTATAACTTTGATGAACTCAAGGACAAGACCACAGACAGGTCTAAGATGTGTGAACCATGTTATTCTCACCTCAGATAGACTGGATGGCCTGTTGCATATCTGTAGTCACTTCCAGTGACTTCTTTATTGGCGTATATGGGTTTGCTTATCATGAGAATTATGACATTTGTATTTTAACATTCTGACATAAACTGAGGAGGTTAAATACATGTTTAACACTTAAGTTATTAACATATTCTTAAATATGTTTTTCTTCATCTTCAAAATGCAAAATATTCATTCATTCAGTGTGAACATTAAACTACTATGTTAAGTTGTTCCCAGCATGTGGAACTTGAGACAAAGCCTTTATTCGGCAGTCTGCCTGCAGTTGAATTCTTTATATTGCTGACAGTGTCACGAAATAAATTTTAACAAGCAGGGCTATTTCTTATAACACTAGTAAATAGTGCTTTTTGCTTTTTCTGTTACTTTCTTGGCTAATGAAGCTTGCTCGTTGAATTTATTCTGATCATCCTTAAATCCTTCCATGCTGACAGTTTGAATTAAAAGAAAAATTTCCAATCACTTCTCTAATGCCAGAGAAATGCTAAGTACAAATCCTTTCAGAATTTCAATGCCATGTCGTCTGCTTAAACCTCATGAAATAGTCCTGGCATTTGTAGCAGTTTCAGAGGCTGTGTAGCAAATGAGAATGCTGCAACTTGACTTCTTTAAAAAAAAAAAAAAGTGCCATCTAGGATCTAATATGATCACAAATGTTTATTAGTTATTCTGGATGTTTTGCTGCTTCATGCTTTTTGTGGATTTAGACCTCTTAATTTGATGAACCTATCCAAGTTTCCTATTTTGTTCACTTATGTAAACTTTTTTTTTAATTATTACTCTTTTTATGAGTTCAGGTTTTCTTGGTGACTTTTACTGCAGATTCTCTTTAGAGAGTGAAACAAATTGTATATCTTTTCACTTTCACAGCATTTCCCAGACTTAGCAAAAGATACCGCAGTACCCATGGGTAACTGGCTTGGTTTACAGTACCAGGAATGAATTTCATAGCATTGAGTGGTCCCTAATCCCAATTAGATTGTTGTTGGTTACTGCTGAGGTATGAATGCCACTAATGCATACCTAGGTGTGTCTTACCAGGTTGGTCATTGTTGTGGTTCATAAGCTTTACGTCTGTGTAGTGATTTTTTTTTCTCTCCCAGCCTCTTGGACAGCACCTTCAGATATGAAAGATATCCTCAGAGACTAGGCTTCTAGGTAAATTACAACTCTATTGATCTTGATCCTGTATCTGAATTCTGTGATGTCTTTAACAAGAGGATCTTGTCTTCAAGTTTGAGGAGGCAACCATGGACAATGGCAGTAACCTATATTTTTTCCTGGAGCCTTTTGGACTCCCTTGACCAGCAACTCAAAGACACATTTCCCATGTCTGGAACCGGGAGTTCAGAAGTTTAGATATGTTCAGTATTGCCAATAGAGAAACTATATTCAAATTAACTTACAGAAACCAGTAGACTCTCTATAGTTCTGTTAATTCTTGAAGGAGGCATGGATTCATATTAGTCATTTGCCTTTTGTTTACATTCTGAGACCACAATATTAAATAAGCATGCATAAAGTCAGAAAGTGGGGAGTTTATCCAGAAGACAGCAGATGACCCTGAAAGCCAGAGGAACAGTCAAGATTCCTTTCATTCTCAGACTCCAAAGAGGATCCTTAAATTTAGAAAAAAAAAAAAAAAGAAAGAAAAAAAACCCTTTGGGGAGTACAATTTTCCAAGGAGCACAAAAGAACATTACTGTCTTTATATTTGTTTTGCTCTATTATAAATATGTTTTAACTCGGGATTATAAACATCAATACTCTCCTTTTATACTTTGAACAATAGGGGTCAATCTACATTCTTAGGAATTTAAAAGGGCTACTCACCTGGGTTTTGTTGTTGTTGTTTTGGTTTTGTTGTTGTTATTGTTGTTGTTGTTATTGTTTGCTTGGCTGTTTGGTTGATTGGTTGGTTGGTTTGCTTTTTTGTGTGTTTGTTTGTTTGTTTGAGACAGGGTTTCTCTGTATAGCCTTGGATTCCTGAAACCCATTCTGTAGACCAGGGTAACCTGGAACTCAGAGATCCCACTGCCTCTGCCTGCAGAGTGCTGCAAGTAAAGACATGTTCTACTGCCTGGTTTATATGTGCTTCTTACTGGAACAGAAAAAAAAAAAAAAAGGAAGGGAGGAAGGGAGGAAGGAAGGAAGGAAGGAAGGAAGGAAGGAAGGAAGGAAGGAAGGAAGGAAAGAAAGAAAGAAAGAAAGAAAGAAAGAAAGAAAGAAAGAAAGAAAGAAAGAAAGAAAGAAAGAAAGAAAGAGTGATCTCTCTCTGCCCAGTTTTATAGAGAGGCCACAGTATACCTGAAAAAGTATCAACATCAATGTTATTCAAGTTTAGAGAAATTGTAAACACTGTCTCCTGACCTACTCTAGCCCTAAAAATAACAGTAAGCCTGTGTTTTGTCAAATAACAAGAAACCTAGTGATCTCTTCTTTCATCGATAGAAAATATGAAAATGCCATTGCCATGTCACAAGGAATGAGTTGAGTTTTGTGCAAGTTATTGGTTTCTATTCTTTGAAATACAACAAAAAATATAATTATCCTCTAGAAATTGCTAGAAAATATCACTAGAAATATTTTCATTATTTAGGAATTTATTCTGGTATTTTTAGTAGCTTCCCATGACTTCTTGTAGCTGTGAATACTCAAATGTAATTACACATGATGAGTAAATGATTGCACCAATCTTTTCAAATATCCTGTTTCTTAATTTCAGTACATTTGTCCTCACGATCTCTCATTATGTGTTTAGGGGGAAGAAAAAATAAATTTATTTTTATTCTCTACTTTATTTTAAATTGACAACAACCATTTTATCTCTAATTTTCTACAAGGGTAATTCTATTTTCACATATTTTTATAAGTTTAACTAAGAAATTAAAGGTTGTACAGAAGAGAAATTAGCAGCTGTAAATTAAGACATCATTTTAAAAATGAACTTTACAAGTATCTTGACAGGTGACCAGATCAAATATGTTATATTATCACTGTCAGATAATAAGAAGCTCCATTAGGCTCAGGATAAGCCTGCCTTTGAATTGAAATCTGGGTTAATTGAGGCAAAGCTTAACTGTCTCCTTTGAGAAGTGTGTGGAAGGCTAATACTCTCTAATTGCTAAAAATCATCAATACTGCCCTAACATTTGCATAAACTCCCATTTTACTAGCATGTCAGATGTTTGTTCTCATACCCAGTAGATTCTTTTCCTATTAGTTTTTTTTAATTTAAAATTTTATTCTAGTTGACATTCAGTATGTAAGATATACTTTATTAGTATTGCTATGTTTGTATTAATTTTAGATAATATGCAATATTTATAATACAAATAAATTATATAGATCATATCATGGTAACTATGTTGTCATTTCTTTATGTATGAAAATGCTAAGATCCTCTCAGACACATAAGATGAGTAAAATGTAAATTCCCATATATGCATGGTCATCTCACCATGCAAAACAACACTTGGATTTCTTTTTTCCAACCTACGTATGCTTGTGCCCATTGTCGACCCCTACACAATCTCTCTCACTTCTCTACCATTCCTAACCTCCAGTAAATACTATTCTACATCAACACAAATAAATTTATGTTCCATGCATGAAACAGTATGTACACATTATGTCAGGGCCTGACTTAAATTATTTATCATAGTGTCCTGAAGTTCTATCAATTTTCTTAAAATAGATAAATGATAGATATATGATAGATAGATAGATAGATAGATAGATAGATAGATAGATAGATAGACAGATGAACGATACATAGATATATACATAGATACATAGATAGGTAAATAGATAGATATTGATAGATACATAGATGAATAGATAGATAGATAGATAGATAGATAGATAGATAGATAGATACATAGATACATAGATACATAGATACATAGATACATAGATACATAGAAAGATACATAGAAAGATACATAGATAGATACATAGATAGATACATAGATATACACATAGATAGATTCATAGATAGATACATAGATTACATAGATACATAGATATGCTGAGCATTTATTGAGGGACACATACATGCTGAAAAATTTCTCTGACATCAGTCTTTAATGGCTATGTAATATTCTATCCTATATGCATACCACACTATGTATTGGTGACTTTATGCCATCTAGATTGCATGCATATTTTAGCTATTGAGACTAGTGCTATAACAAATATGGAATGTAACTAGCTATTTGATGTGCTGACTTTATTTCCCAGACAGTGTATCCAGAAGAAGGGTAACTACATTATAGTCATTCTCTTTTTGTTTGTTTCTTTTGTTGTGGTATGTTTTGGGGGAAAGCAAACTATTATCTATAATGGATTCATTAATATAAATAATCCAAGATATATGAGAGGTTTTTGTTTTCTTTTCTTTTGTTGTTGTTGTTGTTTTGTTTTGTTTTCCACATCTTTGAAAGCATTAATTAGAAGACAGAGGGATCTTTCTTATAATATTTTTTTTTAACTTGGGACAAATTTTCTTAAGATATTTACATTTCCTTGGCAACTGCCCTAGTTAACGTTACTATCACTGTGATGAAATATCATGACTAGAGCAACTAGGGGAGAAAGAGTTTATTTGACTTACACATCTACATCAGTGTTTATCATTGAAAGAACTCATGGCAGGAACTCAAAGAGGTTAGGAACATGGATATAGGAGCTGATGCAGAAGGTGTGGCTTACTTCCCATGTTTTACTCAGCTTTTGCTTTCTTATAGGACCCAGAACCATTAGCCTATGGGTTACAGGAAATACAGCAGGCTGAATACTCTGCCCCAACCATCACTAAGATAAAAAAAAAAAAAAAAAACTGCTATAAAAAAACCCTGCTCTATTTGTGAAGCTGAATCCAAAGGATGGACCCAACGACTGCGGCTGCCAGGGATCCATCCCACAATCAGTCACCAAACATAGACACTATAGCATATGCCAGCAAGATGGTGCTGAAAGGGCCCGGATATAGCTGTCTCGGGAGAAAATATACCAATGCCTGGCAAACATGGAGGTGGAAGCTCACGGTCAGCTATTAGAT